>PVKP010033548.1:0-24952 GCA_004027715.1 Plecturocebus donacophilus | reverse complement strand
CGCTGGGGGGACTGAACTCACACACCGCTGGGGGGACTGAACTCACACACCGCTGGGGGGGACTGAAAAAACTTCTACTTGATTCCTTTATTACTATAATTTTCCATTTCTGCTGAAATTCTCCATCGGCTTACTTCAGTACTTGGATGTAGTAATGTTTTCAGAGGACACATCTCCTAACTCCAGCTCCTGAAATTCCCCCCGTCTCTTCCTATTGCCTGTTTTTCTTGTCTTCTGGTAATTTCTTTAGTCTTCTCTTTGCCAGGTAATCGTTGATCGAATGTCGCTTTTGCCTATTAAAGGCTGTAGAGATGATGTGAGGATCTGGATGTATTATCTTCAGGAAGGGTTTTCTTTTGCTCACGGCAGGTGTTTGGGTGGGGAGAAAAATCTCAATCCAATTAGGGTTTGTGCGGTTTGGGGGCTGACTTTCAGGGTTTTTATTGCCCCTAAACTTACTACTAAATCAGACAGTGTACATGTTTCATGTCTAGAATTATAAACTAGAGGTTACTTGCTACTGTCGAGCTCAGTCTTCGTAGAGAAATGTGAGCACAAAGCTGAACATGGCAGCTTTGTCATCCTCACATTCACCAACACGACAATGCCTGGCTGTCGGAGTCCTGGGTGAGGGGGCGAGCCCGGCAGGCCTGCTTTTGAAGTCAAGAGGGTTTTTATGGGGAGGGGGCATTGGGGGAAGAGGAGGGGGCTCTGGGGGAGAGTGGGGCTCCCACAGTGGAGGGGTCATTGCATTTCAGCCCAGCACAATTCCTTACAAGCGATGTTTTTTTATTTCAAGAACAAACCAGTGGATATAGTTTGATGTGTGTCCCCTGCAAGCTCATGTGGAAACGTGACCCCCACCCCGTGCTGGAGGTGGGCCTGGTGGGAGGTGTCGGGGTCGTGGGGGTGGAGCCCTCATGCATGGCTTGGTCCCTCCCTGCTGTATCCAGTGAGTTCCCTGGAAATCTGGCTGTTTAAAGAGCCTGGCACCTCTTTCTCTCTTTCGCTTCCTGTCTTGCCATCTGACACACCTGCTCCCCCTTCACCTTCCGTCAGGAGAAAAAGCTTCCTGGGGTCTCCCAGAAGCAGATGTCAGAGCCATGCTTCCTGTACAACCCGCAGAACCATGAGCCCAGTCCACCTGCTGCTTCGTGCATTACCCGGCCTCGTGTATGCCTTTACAGCAGCGCCGAGCAGGCGGACACACCCAGCACGTGAAGGTGGGGATGGTTCTTGCTCATCTGAGGTCTCGAGACCAGGCGTGTGTGTTGGGGTTAAACCTTTCTGATGTTAGGCACAACACCTAATGCAATTGGCCTTTGTCCTCCCCATCTCCCTCCCTTCTCCCTTCCTTGTCTCTCTGTCTCTGTCTCTGTCTCTCGGTCTCTCTCTTCCCTTCCTCCCTTGGTTCCCTGGTGTGTCAAATCACTAAGAAGGGGAAGCATGCAAGTGCACTCAAAACTGATTGTTTTTGAGACGGGGTCTCGCTGTGTTGCCCAGGCTGCAGTGCAGTGGCGTGACCTTGGCTCACGGCAGCCTCCACCTCTCCGGCTCAAGCCGTCCTCCCACCTCAGCCTCCTGAGTAGCTGGGACTACAGACGCATGCCACCATGTCTGGATATTTTTCATATTTTTTTGTAGAGATGGGGTCTCGCGATTGCCTAGTCTGGTCTTGAACTCCTGAGCTCAAGCCACCTGTCTGCCTTGGCCTCTCTGAGTGCTGGGATGACAGGCATGGGCCACCACGCCGGGCCTCAAGAGAATTAAAGTGGTTAATCAGTTAAAAGAAGAATTAGGTCTGTACATTATGTAATGTAGAAGCTTCTGCGGAAAACTCCCCAGCCCTGTTTGGATGACATCACATCTGATTTATCCTTGTGGTCTACACTGCTGGGTGCTTGGCGTTCTCCGGGGAGGTTCTGTGAAACTTCTCCCTGCCTGGAACAGAAGGGAGGCCATGTGGGGGCAGAGACCTCTGTTCCTAGTCCAGGAGCAGCAGACAAGGACTCTTCATGCAGAGAATAGCTGAGAAGAGGAACAGCTACTGGCTGATTTGGACTAAGGATGAAAATGAACGTATTCCAGTCGTTCCCTACTCAGTGTATCCTGTGCGTTTTCTCGTTCATCTAACATGCACTTTACTTTCTGGGCCGTGGCCCGTCAGTTCAGAGGACAATGGCTAGCTATGGGGGCAGCTGTAGGTCTGTGGCACCTTGTATCGGGCTGCTCGTAGTTTGAAACACAATGTTGCTGTACTGATCCTTGTTTATTCAACGTCCTCGAACACTGACTTTATGTGAGTGAGACTTAAAAATCAGGGTTTGATCGTAGTATTCTTCGTTGTCAATTCCAGCTCAAGCCGCGTCGGGAGGAGCGCTGCTGGCCCCAAATGCAAGCTGGCACTGCCCTCCTGGGTGGCCCTGAGCGCTGCCCAGCTCTCCGCCTGGGGCCCTTCGTGGCTCCTTGTTAATGCATGCATCTGTAAAACATTTTCTCCATGTCGTGGTGATTGTGGTGAAAGCTGCTCGGCCCTCTAGAACTGAATATGTGCTGAGAATTGTTAAACTCAAAAGCCCTATTTCGCCCCTGGAACCTCAATTCGTCATGTTTCAAATGCAGACGGCCTGAGGGCATGTCCCAGGGAAATGGCTGTCGGGAGGGCAAACGCTGCTATCATTTTGGTTTGTCTGGAATGTCTTAAGAAATCGCCTTGTTCTTTGATACATTTAAAATATGCTTATTAGAGCTAAATGTTTGAAATATTTATCCTTTTCCCTTTACAATTTTTTTAAGAGTTTATTTTTTTGAGACAGTCTTGCTGTGTTGCCCCGGCTGGAGTGCAGTGGCGCAGTCTCGTCTCACTGTGACCTCCGCCTCCCGGGTTCTAGTGCTTCTCCTGCCTCAGCCTCCTGAGAAGCCGGGGTTACAGGCGCCTGCCACCATGCCCGGCTACTTTTTGTACTTTTAGTAGAGACATGGTGTTCACCTTGTTGGTCTGGCTGGTCTCGAACTCCTGACCTCAAGTGATCCGCCCTCCTCGGCCTCCCAAAGTGCTGGGATTACAGGCGTGAGCCACTGCGTCCGGCCTCTTGCTTTCTTTTTTTTAAAAAAACAAATAGCAGGTCACATGTCCTTAGCACACACAGTCACTTTGGAAGGCTAGACATGGAGAATTCAGGGAGCTAGAGAAGTTCCAAGGTTCATTAGGAGTTAAGTTGCAGATGTTAATTTAAAAACTGGCCTGTATTTCACAGGTGCTGTATATAGTCCTGGAGTGAGGCAGGCAGTCCCATCTAGACCGGCCGGCCCCGTGCACAAAGGCCTGGCCTTCCTGCTCCGGGCTCAGACCATACAGCCCTGGTTGGTGTGCCAGCAGGTGCCAGCCAGCCGTAACTGGAGGGAGGGAGGGTGCTTTGGAGTCGTGGGGTGGACTGGGGTTCAAAACAGAAAAAGGCGACGTCAGGATGGGGGTAAGAAAATGCCACGTGGACTTCTCAGTCTACTGGCACCTGGTTATCTTTGTGGCTTCAGAATAGAACGTTACTGGATAGTGTCCGGGTTCCTGGCGTGTTGAACCAAGGACTGAACAAAATGCTCAAAGTAGCAGAGGAAGGAAGCCACAGAACGGAGTAATGAAGGCGCAGACACACTGAGGAGGCGAAAGCGCAGTTCGCACAGCGGGCTGGGCATGTGGCTCCAGAGCCTTTCCAGTCGCTTTCTGTGTGGGTGGTTTTGTTTTAGACAGGGGCTCACTCATTGCCCAGGCTGCAGTGCAGTGGCACGATCTCGGCTCACTGCAACCTCCGCCTCCTGGGTTCAAGGGATTCTCCGGCCTCAGCCTCGTGAGGAGCTGGGATCACAGGCACCTGCCACCACGCCAAGCTAATTTCCGTTTTTTTGTAGAGACGGGGTTTCACCGCATTGGCCAGGCTGGTCTCAAACTCCTGGCGTCAAGTGGTCTGCTCACCTCGTGCTGGGATTACAGGTGTGAGCCACCCTGCATGGCCCAATTAGGGTTTTCATAAAGCCAAAAGCACTTGGACACGCCCCTAGGCGCCCTTTAGAGGTCTCTAATCGGTTCCTGCTTATGAAGGATGGCCCTGTGACCAATCAGGGCTGAAGTGGAGACGGCTGTGGCAATCAGCCTGCAGTGGAGGCTTCTGTCTTATGCTGGAGCGAGGCCGTGGCCCGTGGACGGCTCTGGCCGGCCTGGGACTAGCTGCACCTGCTGGTCCTTCGCCAAGGCCCCAGCCCGTGGCTGCCGTCAGTCCCATTGTCCGCACGCAGCACACAGCGGTTGGGAAAGGCAGTCCTGGGGTTCTTCCCACGTCTAAGGATGTTCCTCAGGCCTGTGCAGAGCACAGTCTGGACTGCTGTTTCCTGGACCATCTCTCAGGGCTGTGTATGCAGGGAGCCATCTTCCAGGGATGGGGAGATGAGCGAGGAGCAGGGTCCCAGCGTCCGCGTCCCTCAGCAGGGCACAGAGCACCGGGCATCCGGCCCAGCTGTTCCATGCGGCCCGTGGGCTGTGGGGCCAAGGGAACCACAGACCCCTGCCCGTGCAGTTCCCTGAGCAGTGAGGATGAAACCCGGTCGCGGATCCATGCATCTCCCGACTTCTACCAGCGCCGGTGAAACAGCCACAGGTAACCTTTTAATTTGTAAATAAAGTAAAAGAAAATCTGTGAACTTCTGGTTCAACGTAAGTTGAGGGCTCATTATTTTTTATTTTTTTTCCACGTGGAAATGGCTTTAATGACCTTTTCCATCCCCTGCTGATAAAACAATTAGAAAACTGAGAAGGGTTTTACAGTGGTAAGAGATACAGTTTCACAATACTGAATTAGATGTAAGAAATGGTGAAGTAGACTCTCCGTGTGTCCCTAGGGCTGCAAAATTAACATGCGCCTTGAAACAAACTCACTAACTTGAGAAACAAGTTTGTGGCTACAGCACTTCACAATATCATCTCCACCATGATCTGTGCTTGAAATTCTGTAGCACTGCCTTTGGAGTACGGATGATGAGTCTGAAGTGCAAACATGTCTTCACATCGCCCTTGAAAATCATCCTTCCTTTATTTATTTTGAAGACAGGGTCTTGGTGTGTCACCCAGCTGGAGCGCCGTGGCAGAGTCTTGGCTCTCTGCAGCCTGACCTCCTGGGGTCAAGCATCTCCTGTCTCAGCCTTTCGAGTGGCTAGGACTGCAGGTGTGCGCCACCTGGCTAATCTTTACATTTTTTTGTAGAAACGGGGGTCTTGCTATGTTGCCCAGGCTGACAGTTACTTTGATTTGTTAACGTTTTTCTATTTTTAAATTGCACCTTGTGGAGCAGAGCTAACTCCTAGGCAGGGCAGCTGAGCTTTCGACAACTGTGATACAGAGAATATAAGAATATGTCATTGGAGGAGGTGAGGTCTTGTTGGTGCAGCAATATATTTAACATTGGTAGAAGTCCTGAAGCTCAAGGGGCCAAAATTAAAAAAAAGAGAAAAATCGGGGAAGGGCATATGTTGAGACCTGATACAGCTTTTCTGGAAGGGGCACAAGCCAGTCTCCAGCCTGTCCCCGAGTGTGCGCTAAGGCCGTGGACAGAGAAGGACGTGGGTAGTAAAGCGGTGAGGCTGCTGCAACCACAGAGACCACGGTGTTCCCTGCAGGCTGCAGCTGTGTGGGACCCTGCGGGGCTGGCTTAGGGTCTGCAGTTGTCTGGGAGTGAGTTCTTCCCTGCAGGGATGTTCCTGAGGGAGTGCAAGCTCTGCGTCTGTGCGGGGCGAGCCCTGATCACCAGCCTCTTGAACAGTTTGTCTTCCTTATGTCCCAGTCGGAAGCAACAGCCAGAGCCCTCGGGTCCTCCTTGGTAACAGCCCCACATCCTTAACAGACACAGCCAGCTCCGGACAGCGTCTCCTGCAGTGTGGGAGGGGACTGGCTCCTCAGCGCAGTTTCAGAGGTCTTCTTTCACCTTTCCTTTCTTTCTTTCTCTGCTTCTTTCTTCTTTCTCTTTCTTTCTTTTTCTTTTTTTTTTTTGACACAGAGTCGTGCTCTTTCACCCAGGCTGCAGTGCAGTGATGCAATCTCAGCTCACTGCAACCTCGGCCTCCCGAGTCAAGCCATCCTCCCACCTCAGCCTCCCAGGTAGCTGGAACTACAGGTGGGCGCCACCAAACCCGGTTCATTGCTTTGTATTTTTAGTAGAGAGGGGGTTTCACCATGCTGGCCAGGCTGGTCTCGAACTCCTGACCTCAAGTGATCCGCTCACTTCAGTCTCCCAAATTGCTGGGATTACAGATGTGAGCCACTGCGTCCGGCCCAGAGGAGGTCTTTCTGCCAAAAGCATGTCTTTACTGCCCGCGCCTCCTCACCAAAGGCGGATCTGGATTCCTCTTGCTTTGACTGGAGGCTGGCCTGTTTCTGCAAAGCCTGGAGCTCCGGCTCCGGGAGCTGCCTGAAAGGTCCGCTTCCTCTCTTGTGAGCACCTGGGGAGCGTGTTCTGCAGCCCTGAATGGTGGCACCGCCTTGACTTCGTTTCTGAGCCAGGTCTGAGCACAGAATATGAATGAGCACGGGTCGGCCCTCCTCGGACAGGGGGATGGCAGTGGATGGAGCCTTTGTCAGCTGCCTGGCCACATCCTTCCGCTTCAATCATGCTGCGCCTGTTTCATCCGCCTCGAAGGGTGCCTGGGAAACCTCAGCCGCACCTCTGTTGGAATTGTCCTGTGCCCTCTTCTCATTATTGGCCAATGCCGAACACTTGGTATTGGAAAGCAGATACAGGAAGTAACCCTCATCATCCACAGGGTGCCGGCCTCTGCAGGACTGGGGTGACCTCTGGCAGGGACTTGTCGATGGCCAGAATTTCACAGGCCTTGCTGCTCAGGTCCTCAAGGCAGGAGGTGGCCCCTGTGCTGTCCACTGCTGTGGTTGCAGCCCAGCTTTAGAGTCTGAATCTCGCCACGTTCCGGTGCCCTGGTGTCCCCAGTCACCTCCATCCTCGTCAAGGTGGGGACTGACGGCTTCTGGAAAGCTGCACACGTTGTTTTTTTTAAAATACAGTATTTCCATCAGAGTGCACAGTGCATAAGTGTTGTTCAGTAATATTTATTTAATTAATGAATGGAATGATATGCAGAGGAGTTTGGTCTATTAATCATTCAACCGATCACCCGCAGTGTGCTGGGAACACTTATGATGTATCCAGGGCCACACTTTCTTGGGAACCAGAGACATAAAGAGGAATATATATGTTTGCTCCTAAAAGGCTCACAATTTGACCAGAAGCGAGTTAACAAATGGTTGCTGCTCGTTGTGACGTATGATGACCTTACAAGGTTGACCATCATTTTGGGAGAGGGAAGAGGAAGGTGACCGGTTCAACCTGGGAAGGACCAGGGAGATCTTTAGAGGTGATGGTCCAGGCAGCATGGGGTGCCAGCATTGAGGGCAGGTGGGGGCTTGCACAGCCCCTCAGGGAGCACGGATCTGGGCATAGCTAGGATAGTGAGCACGCAGTAGCTGCCGCTGAGGGCAGGTGGGGGCTTGCACAGCCCGGATGGAGTGCGCATTTGGGAATAGCTAGGATGTCCAGCACACAGTGGCCGCTGGGGGAGGCAGACCTGGAGAGCAAGGCGGATTCAGAGGCTGATGCGTTTTGTGAATGTGAGGAGGAGTCGTTGGAATGGAGCAGCCATTTGGGCAATTGGAATTTTAGAAACAGCTATTGGCAGCCATATGGATGCGCTCAGTATGAAACAGAGGTTTTGTGCTCACAAGTAGAGGAGGCTGCCGAGGGCAGGAGGGCTGACTGTGACCAGGAAGACGAATGGGAGGGACAGAGGCCTGGACATGGGCTGCCCGCCTGGCCTCTGGTGCCACCCCCAGGCACAGTCTCACCTCCCAGAAACTGGTGTTCCACGCTAGGGTCCTGTGTTGCGCAGAGCAGGGAAGGTTGGGCGAAGGCTGGAGACCCTGAGACAGGTAATGGCGCCCAGAAGGGGAGGCTCACGGAGAGGCCCTGCTCCTCCTCCTGTGGCCCGCATGTGGAGGGCTCCTAACAGAGGAGGGAAACTGAGGACAAGGCTGCGAGTACCAGGCTGCCACAGGGGAGAACCAGAGCCACAGCAGCCCACGCACGGGTGGCGTGTCCTGAATGTGGTCTGCGTCTTCAGAGGATCGTGGCTAGGCACAGTGTGGTGTTAGTATAACATCGAGTTTTTCACACTCTAAATTGTTACAGACCATAGTGATGTTATGAGATCATCTGGAAATGGGTTTCCATCTGCACTGGACCCTAATTGTTTGGGAAGAATCCACTGGGCCCATTTTAAACTACAGTAGAGGCTGCATGAAGAACTCCCCGGAATTCAAGCTGGCACCCTGTGGCTGGATGCCAGTGCTTGAAGGGTGCCCTCCAAAATCTTTCCTTCTTTCTCCGCCTGGCATCTGTGCACTGCGCTCCACCTTCACCAGGACGCAAGTAGCAGTTCTCGGGACATATTAAGTGGTGCTAATATGTTCTTAATAACTTAAGAACTCACAAGGTAAAAATATAAAAATAAGGAGCATGACTCTTTCCAGTGTTCTGATTTTAAAAAGGCAACTTCATTTAAAAATTCAAATAGGGCTGGGCGCGGTGGCTCATGCTTGTAATCCCAGCACTTTGGGAGGCCGAGGTGGGCGGATCACCTGAGGTCAGGAGTTCAAGACCAGCCTGGCCATCATGGTGAAACCTCATCTTTAAAAAAAAAAAAAAAAAAAAAATTCAAATACTGGAAAACAAGCTGAAAACCTTCAAATTGTTGTATCTGACATTTTCTCATCATCACCTCTTGTTGCTGATTTTAATTAACAGATTTTTTTTTTCTTAGCAGTTTAGGTTCACAGAAAAATTGGGCAGAAGGTACAGGGAATTCTCATATACCCCTGACCCTGACCTCAGTTTCCCCTCTTGTTAACATCCTGCATTGGTGGGATGTAGTTTATAATTGATTTTACAGTTACACATTATTAACTAAAGCCCATAGTTCACCTGTGGATTCACTCTTGGTGTTGTACGTTCTGTGGGTTTGGAGAAAGTGTAGTGACTTGGATCCACCATGACAGTATCCACAGGAGAATTTCCCTGCCCTGAAACTCCTCTGTGCTCCACTGACGCCCCTCCCTGTGGAACTCCTACCAACCACTGCTGTTTTCAGTGTCTCCATAGTTCTACCTTTTCCAGAAGGTCACGCAGTCGAGTCACAGAATGTAGCCTTTTCACACTGACTTCCTTCACTTAGTAATAAGGATTTAACTTCTCCCATGTCTTTTCACAACTTGGTAGCTCATTTTTAAAAAGTGCTGAATAATACTCCATTGTCTGGACATGCCACAGTTTATTTTTATTTTACTTTAATTTCTGGGGTGCATGTGCAGAACGGATGGTTTGCTGCACCTGTCAACCCATCATGTAGGTTTGAAGCCCTGAGTGCATTCGGTATTTGTCCTAACGCTCTCCCTTCCTTTGCCCCCCACCAACCAGCAGGCCTCGGTGTGTGACGTTCCCCTCCCTGTGTCCATGTGTTCTCATTGTTCAGTTCCCACTTAGGAGTGAGAACATGCAGTGTTTAGTTTTCTGTTCTTGTGTCAGATTGCTGAGGATGATGCTTTCCAGCTTCATGTCCCTGCAAAGGACATGAGCTCATCCTTTTTTATGGCTGCATAGTATTCCATGGTGCATATGTGCCACATGTTCTTTATCCAGTCTATCATTGATAGGCATTTGGGTTGGTTCCGAGTCTTGGCTACTGTGAACAGTGCCACAATAAACATACATGTGCATGTGTCTTTATAGGAGAATGATTTAGGTATATACCCAGCAATGAGATTGCTGGATCAAATGGTATTTCTGGTTCTAAATCATTGAGGAATCAACACACTGTCTTCCACAGTGGTTGAACTAATGTACACTCCCACCAACAGTGTAAAAGTGTTTCTATTTCTCCACATCCTCGCAAGCATGTGTTGTTTCCTGACTTTTTAATAATCGTCACTCTAACTGGTGTGAGATGTTCTCATTGTGGTTTTGATTTGCATTTCTGTAATCACCAGTGATGATGAGTTTTATTCATGTTTGTGCGTCATGTCAATGTCTTCTTTTGAGAACTGTCTGTTCATATTCTTTGCTCACTTTTTGATGGGGTTGTTTGTATTTTTTCTTGTAAATTTGTTTAAGTTCCTTGTAGATTCTGGATATTACTCCTTTGTCTGATGGGTAGATTGCAAAAATATTTTTTCCAATTCTGTAGGTTGCCTGTTCACTCTGATGATAGTTTCTTTTGCTGTGCAGAAGCTCTTTAGTTTAATTAGATCTCATTTGTCAATTTTGGCTTTTGTTGCCATTGCTTTTGGTGTTTTAGTCATGAAGTCTTTGCCCATGCCTGTGTCCTGAATGGTATTCAATAAAAATGTAAAACCTAAAACATTAAAAACCCTACAGTGGTTTTCTTGTAGGGTTTTTATTGTTTTAGGTTTTACGTTTAAGTCTTTAATCCATCTTGAGCTAATTTTTGTATAAAGCATAATGAAGGGGTCCAGTTTCTGCTGGCTAAGCACCGTTTATTCAACAGGGAATCCTTTTCTCCTTGATTGCTTTTGTCAGGTTTGTTGAAGATCAGACGGTTATAGATGTGGTACCGCAGTTTATTAGTTCATTCACCCACAGAAAGACATCTTGGCTGCTTCCAAGTTCTGGCAATTAAGAATGTAAACATTGCTGAGCAGCTTTTTGTGTGAACACAAGTTTTCAACCCCTTTGTGTAGGTACCAAGGAGCCCGGTTGCTGGACTGAATGGAAAGCTTTACTGGAAATGTCTAAGCACTGTCTGTGGTAGAGGCTTGGCCGTGCAGATGTCAGCGTTGCTCTAAAAGTCCTGGGCTTCAGTCCGTATTCAGGCCTGGAGCTGAGGCAGCTCAACGGGTCGTGCATCTCCAGGTGAGACTGATAATGTGCATGCACGTTTCTGCAGTAAGACCGCCCAGTTACCAACTTCAGGGAGTGGAAGCTCTCCTGGTGTGAGGCCTGCTGTGGGAATGAGATACGGATCAAAATTTAGGTTTCCATGCTCTGCATACTAATAGCGTCAGCATAATGTTTAGGTTGATAAGACACTGCCGACCCGCCTTCCGAGGTGGCTGCCCCCAGCATGCGAGGGCACCTGCTATTCTGCACCCTCAGTGGCGTTTGGAGTTGTGTTTTCAATGGCAGACATGCTTATAGGTGCGTGCAGTGTCTCAATGCGGTTTTAATTTGCATTTTCTTGATGGCATGTGATGTCCTTTTCATGTGCTTTATTTGCTTTCTGGATATCTTCTTGGTAGGGGTGTCTCTTTGGGTCTTTGTCAATTTTTTTTTTTTTTTTGAAATGGAGTTTTGCTCTGTCTCCAGGCTGGAGTGCAATGGCATGATCTCGGCTCACTGCAAGCTCCCTCTCCCAGGTTCAAGCAGTTCTCCTGCCTCAGTCTCCCCAGTAGCTGGGATCACAGGCACGCGCCACCACATCTGCCTAAGTTTTGTATTTTTAGTAGAGAAGGGTTTCACCACGTTGGCCAGGCTGATCTCCAACTCCGGCCTCGACCTCCCAAAGTGCCGGGATGACAGGTGTGAGCCACTGTGCCTCTCTGTCAATTTCTGAATTGCGTTGTTTTCTTACTGTTGCGATTTAAGATCTCTTTGTATATTTTGGATGCCAATCTTTGATTAGATTAATGTTTTGCAAGTATTTTCTCCCCGTCTGTGGCTTGTCAGTTCATTTTCCGAACACAGTCTTTCTCTCAATGAGTAGACGAGTTCTAAAAATTTTAATGAAGTCAAGTTTGTCAATTCTTTCTTTCATGGACCATGCCTTTGGTGAAAGATCATCCCCAAACTTGAGGTCACCTAGATGTTCTCCTGTGTTCTCTTCTGGAAGTTTTATAGCTTTGCATTTTATATTTAGGTCTATGATCTATTTTTTATTTTTAAGTTTTCTATACTTTTTATTTGTTTGTCTCTGAGACGGGGTCTTGCTCTGTGACCCATGCTGGAGTGTGGTGCTGTGATCTTGGCTGGCTGCATTCTTGACCTTCTGGGCCAAGCGATCCTCCTGCTCCAACCTCCCAGGTAAGCTGGGACTACAGCCACTGCACCACGCCTGGCCAGTTTTATTTTTGTAGACTCATGGTCTCTCTCTGTTGCCCGTGCTGGTCTCAAATTCCTGAGCTCAAGGGATTCCCTCACCTCAAACTCCCTAAGTGCTGGGATTACAGAAGTGAGCCACTATGCCAGCCAGCCCATGATCCGTTTTTATTTTATTATTTTTAAAAAATGTATTTATTTAAGTTTTGGGGTACGTGTGCAGAACGTGCAGGTGTGTCACATAGGTATACTCGTGCCGTGGTGGTTTGCTGCCTCCATCACCCTGTCATCTGTATACCAGGGATTTCTCCTAATGCTATCCCTCCCCAATCCCCCCGCCCCCTGCTGTCCGTCCTGTGGCTACCCACCAACCCCGACAGGCCCTGGTGTGTGATGTTCCCCTCCCTGTGTCCATGTGTTCTCATTGTTCAACACCCACTTATGAGTGAGAACATGCGGTGTTTGGTTTTCTGTTCTTGTGTCACTTTGCTGAGAATGATGGTTTCTACTTCTATCCATGTCCCTGCAAAGGACGTGAACTCATTCTTTTTTATGGCTGCATAGTATTCCGTTGTGTATATGTGCCACATTTTCTTTATCCAGTCTATCATTAATGGGCATTTGGGTTGGTTCCAAGTCTTTGCTATTGTGTACAGTGCCACAGTGAACATATGTGTGCATGTGTCTTTATAATACAGTGATTTGTAATCCTTTGGTATATACCCAGTAATGGGATTGCTGGGTCAAATTATATTTCTATTTCTAGATCCTTGAGGAATCACCACACTGTCTTCCACAATGGTTGAACTAATTACACTCACAACAGTGTAAAAGCATTCCTATTTCTCCACATCCTCTCCAGCATCTGTTGTCTCCAAATTTTTTAATGATCACCATTCTAACTGGCATGAGATGGTATCTCAATGTGGTTTTGATTTGCATTTCTCTAATCACCAGTGATGATGAGCTTTTTTTCATGTGTTTGTTGGCTGCATAAATGTCTTCTTTTGAAGTGTCTGTTCATATCCTTTGCCCACTTTTTGATTGTTGTTTGTTTTTTTCTTGTAAAATTGTTTAAGTTCCTTGTAGATTGTGGATATTACTCCTTTGTCAGATGGGTAGATTGCAAAATTTTTTTCCCATTCTGTAGGTTGCCGGTTCACTCTAATGATAGTTTTTCTGTGCAGAAGCTCTTTAATTAGATCCCATTTGTCAATTTTGTCTTCTGTTGCCATTGCTTTTGTTGTTTCAGTCATGAAGTCTTTGCCTATGCCTATGTTCTGAATGGTATTGCCTAGGTTTTCTTCTAAGGTTTTTATGGTGTTAGGTCTTATGTTTAATCCACCTGGAGTTAATTTTTGTATAAGGTGTAAGGAAGGGATCCAGTTTCAGCTTTCTGCATATGGCTAGCCAGTTTTCCCAATACCATTTATTAAATAGGGAATCCTTTCCCCATTACTTGTTTTTGTCAGGTTTGCCAAAGATCAGATGGTTGTAGATGTGTGACATTTTTTCTGAGGCCTCTGTTCTTTCCCATTGGTCTATATCTCTGTTTTGGTACCAGTACCATGCTGTTTTGATTACTATAGCCTTGTAGTGTAAAGTCAGGTGCCTCTTTTCTGTTCCATTGGTCTGTATCTCTGTTTTAGTACCAGTACCATGCTGTTTTGATTACTGTAGCCTCGTAGTGTAGTTTAAAGTCAGGTAGTGTGATGCCTCCAGCTTTTTTTTTTTTTTTTTTTTTTGCTTAGGATTGTTTTGGCTATGCAGGCTCTTTTTTGGTTCCATATGAAGTTTAGGGTGGTTTTTTCCAATTCTGTGAAGACAGTCAATGGTAGTTTGATGGGGATAACATTGAATCTATAAATTACTTTGGGCAGTATGGCCATTTTCATGATACTGGTTCTTCCTAACCATGAGCATGGAATGTTTTTCCCTCTCTTTTTGTTCTTATTTCCTTCAGCAGTGGTTTGCAGTTCTTGAAGAGGTCCTTCACATCCTTTGTTAGTTGTATTCCTAGGTATTTTATTCTCTCTGTAGCAATTGTGAATGGAAGTTCACTCATGATTTGGTTATCTGTTTGTCTGTTATTTGTGTATAGGAATGCTTGTGGTTTTTGCATACTGATTTTGTATCCTGAGACTTTGTTGAAGTTGCTTATCCCCTTAAGGAGATTTTGGGCTGAGACCATGGATCTTCTAAATATACAATCATGTCATCTGCAAATAGAGACAATTTGACTTCCTCTTTTCCTAACAGAATATGCTTTATTTCTTTTTCTTGTCTGATTGCCCTGGCCAGGACTTCCAATACTATGTTTGAGGAGTGGTGAGAGAGGGCATCCTTGTCTTGTGCCAGTTTTCGAAGGGAATGCTTCCAGTTTTTGCCCATTCAGTATGATATTGGCTGTGGGTTTGTCATGAATAGCTGTTATTATTTTGAGATACATTCCATCGATACTAAATTTATTGAGAGTATTTAGCATAAAAGGCTGTTGAATTTTGTCGACGGCGTTCTCTGCATCTTTTGAGATAATTGTGGGTTTTATCTTTGGTTCTGTTTATGTGATGAATTACGTTTATAGATTTGCATATGTTGAACCAGCCTTGCATCCTCAGGATGAAGTGACTTGACTGTGATGGATAAACTTTTTGATATGCTGTTGGATTCAGTTTGCCAGTGTTTTATTGAGGATTTTCACATCGATGTTCATCATGGATATTGGCCTGAAATTTTCTTTTTTAGTTGTGTCTCTGCTAGGTTTTGGTATAAGGATGATGTTGGTCTCATACAATGAGTTAGGGAGGATTCCCTCTTTTTGTATTGTTTGGAATAGATTCAGAAGGAATGGTACCAGCTATTCTTTGTACCTCTGGTAGAATTCGGCTGTGAACCCATCTGGTCCTGGACTTTTTTTGCTTGGTAGGCTATTAATTACTGCCTCAATCTCAGGCCTTGTTACTGGTCTATCCAGGGATTCAGCTTCTTCCTGGTTTAGTCTTGGGAGGGGATAAGTGTCCAGGAATTTATCCATTTCTTCTAGATTTATTGGCTTATTTGTATAGATGTATTTGTAGTAATTTCTGATGGTAGTTTGTATTTCTGTGGGATTGGTGGTGATAGCCCCTTTATTATTTTTTTAGTCCCTTTATTTGATTCTTCTCTGTTTTATTTTTTACTAGTCTGGCTATTGGTGTATCTATTTTGTCAATCTTTTCAAAAAACCACCTCCTGGATTTATTGATTTTTTTGAAGTTTTTTTTTGTGTATGTGTGTCTCTCTCTCCTTCAGTTCTGCTCTGATCTTAGTTATTTCTTGTCTTCTGCTAGCTTTTGAATTTGTTTGATCTTGTTCCTCTAGTTCTTTCAACTGTGACATTAGTGTGTTGATTTAAGATCTTAAATCCTGTGGCCCAGCCTGGCGGACAAAGTGGCCAGTGTGTATGAAGCCCCAGGCTTTTTCCTGGACCTGGAGCCCATCCCAGGGGCCTTGGACGCTGTGCGGGAGATGAACAACCTGCCGGACACGGAGGTCTTCATCTGCACCAGTCCCCTGCTGAAGTACGACCACTGTGTGGGTGAGAAGTACCGCTGGGTGGAGTAGCACCTGGGGCCCCAGTTCCTAGAGCGAATTATCCTGACAAGGGACAAGACAGTGGTCTTGGGGGACCTGCTCATTGATGACAAGGACACAATTCGAGGCCATGAGGAGATCCCAAGCTGGGAGCACATCTTTTTCACCTGCTGCCACCATCGGCACCTGGTCCTGCCCCCCACAAGGAGACGGCTGCTCTCCTGGAGTGACAACTGGAGGGAGATCTTAGACGGCAAGCGAGGAGCTGCGCCGCGGGAATGAGCAGGGATGCCATGGGCAGCCGCTGGAGCTGAAGGGCAGGCCCGCAGGGGCCACTGCAGAGCGGAGGAGGCTGGCATCGTGCTGGTGCCTCTGGCTGCGTGGAATAGAACAGGCAGACAGCATAACCTCTGTACCGCCAGGCCATAGGCCCAGCCCCGGTACCTCCCGAGAGGCTGCCCCTGGACCCTGGCTGGCATGGAAACAGAGTGGGAAAACTAGTTGGGACCCTTTTAATAAAAGACCTTGGCTTTCTAGTAAAAAAAAAAAAATCTTTTCTAGTTTCTCTTGTGGGCATTTAGGGCTGTAAATTTCCCTCTAGACACTGCTTTAAATGTGTCCCATAGATTCTGGTATATTGTGTCTTTGTTCTCATTGGTTTCAAGAACATCTTTATTTCTACCTTTATTTCATTCTTTATCCAGTAGTCAATCAGGAGCAGGTGGTTCAGTTTCCATGTAGTTGTGTGGTTTTGAGTGACTTTCTTAATCCTGAGTTCTAATTTGATTGCACTGTGGTCTGAGAGACTGTTATGATTTCTGTTATTTTGCATTTGCTGAGGAGTGTTTTACTTCTAATTATGTGGTCAATTTTAGAATAAGTGCAATATGCTGCTGAGAAGAATGTATATTCTGTGGATTTGGGGTGGAGAGTTCTGTACATGTCATTAGGTCCGCTTGGTCCAAATCTAAGTTCAAGTCCTAGATATCCTTGTTAATCTGTCTAATATTGACAGTGGGGTGTTAAAGTCTCCCACTATTATTGTATGGGAGTCTAAGTCTCTTTGTAGGTCATTAAGAACTTGCTTCATGAATCTGGGTGCTCCTGTATTGGATGCATATATATTTAGTATAGTTTGCTCTTCTTGTTGCATTGATACCTTTAACACTATGTAATGCCCTTCTTTGTCTCTTTTGATCTTTGTTGGTTTAAAGTCTGTTTCATCATAGATTAGGATTGCAACCCCTGTTTTTTTTTTGCTTTCCATTTGCTTGGTCAATATGCCTCCATCCCTTTGTTTTGCGCCTATGTGTGTCTTTGCATGTGAGATGGGTCTCCTGAATACAGCACACCCATGAGTCTTGACTCTTTATCCAGTTTGCCAGTCTGTGTCTTCTGATTGTGGCATTTAGCCCGTTTACATTTAAGGTTAATATTGTTATGTGTGAATTTAATCCTGACATTTTGATGCTAGCTCATTGTTTTTCCTGTTAGTTGATGCAGTTTCTTCATTGTGTCAATAGTCATTACCAGTTTGCTACATTTTTGCAGTGGCTGGTAATGGTTGTTTTTTCCATGTCTAGTGCTTCCTTCAGGAACTCTTGTAAGGCAGGCCTGGTGGTGACAAAACCTCTCAGCAATTCCTTGATTGTAAAGGATTTTATTTCTTCTTTTCTTATGAAGCTTACTTTGGCTGGATATGAAATTCTGGGTTGAAAATTCTTTAAGGATGTTGAATGTTGCCCCCACTCTCTTCTGGCCTGTAGGGTTTCTGCTGAGAGATCTGCTGTGAGTCTGATGGGCTTCCCTTTGTGGGTAACTCGACCCTTCTCTCTGGCTGCCCTTTGCATTTTTTTCTTCATTTCAACCTTGGTGAATCTGATGATTATATGTCTTGGGGTTGCTGTTCTCAAGGAATATCTTTGCGGAGTTCTCTATTTCCTAAATTTGAATGTTAGCCTGCCTTGGTAGGTTGGGAAAGTTCTGGATAGTGTCCTGAAGATGTTTTCCAACTTGGTTTCATTCTCCCTTTCACTTTCAGGTACACCGATCAAATGTAGATTTGGTCTTTTCACATAATCCCATATTTCTTGGAGGCTTTGTTCATTTCTTTTCACTCTATTTTCTCTAATCTTGCCTTCTTGCTTTATTTCATTTAGGTTATCTTCAATCTCTTATGTCCTTTCTTCCACTTGATAGATTCAGCTGTTGAAACTTTTGTATGCATCATGAAGTTCTTGTGCTCCATCAAGTCGTTGATGTTCTTCTCTATGCTGGTTATTCTAGTTAGCATTTCATCTAACCATTTTTCAAGGTTCTTAGTTTCCTTGCATTTGGTTAGAACATGCACCTTTAGCTCAGAGAAGTTTGTTATTACCCACCTTCTGAAGCCTGTGTCTGTCAATTCATTAAACTCATTCCCCACCCAGTTTTGTTCCCTTGCTGGTGAGGAGTTGTGATCCCTTGGAGGGTGAGCGGTGTTAGGGTTTGTGGTGATTTCAGCCTTTTTGTGCTGGTTTCTTCCCATCTTCATGGATATATCTACCTTTGGTCTTTGAAGTTGGCGACTTTTGGATCGGATCTCGGAGTGGACATTTTAATGTTGAAGCTATTTCTTTCTGTTTGTTAGTTTTCCTTCTAACAGTCAAGCCCCTCGGCTCCAGGTCTGCTGGAGTTTGCCGGAGGTCTACTCCAGAACGTGCTTGTCTGGGAGTCACCCATGGGGGCTGCAGAACAGCAAAGATTGCTGCCTGTTCTTTCCTCTGGCAGCTTCGTCCCAGAAGGGTACACGCCAGATGCCAGCTGAGCTCTCCTGTATGAGGTGTCTCCCAGGCAGGATACATGGCGGTCAGGGAGCCACTTGAGGCAGTCTGTCCCTTATCAGAGCTCAAGTGCTGTGCTGGGAGATCCATTACTCCCTTCGGAGCTGCTGGGCAGGGACGTTTAAGTCTGCTGAAGCGGAACCCACGACCGCCCCTTTTCTTGGGTGTTCTGTCCTAGGAAGGTGAGGGCTTCATTTTTAAGTCCCCGATGGGTTGCTGCCTTTTTTCAGAGATGCCCTGCCCAGCCAGAAGGGAGTCTAGTCACAGTCTGCCTGCAGAGGCCTTGCCGAGTTGCCAGAGGTTCTGCCTAGTTGCTTTGTAAACTGCCTGGTGACTTTATTTATACAGGTGAGGGCAAAGCCACCTCCTGGAGCCTTAGGAATGGTGGACACTCTTCCCCTGACCGAGCTTGAATGTCCCAGGTTGAGCTCAGACTGCTGTGCTGGCTGCAGGAATTTCCAGCCAGCGGATCTTAGCTTGCTGGTCTTCGTGGGGTGGAACCCACCAAGCCAGATCCCTTGGCTCCCTGGCTTCAGGCTGCTTTTTCAGGGGAATGAGCAGTCTGTCTCACTGGTTTCGGGGTGCTACGGCAGTATGAGAAAACAAAAAGAAAACTGCTGCGGCTGAAACGGCTGCCCGGTTTTGTGCTGGAAACCTGGGGCGCTGGTGTTGCAGGCACTGGAGGGAATCTCCTGGTCCGCGGGTTGTGAGGACCATGGGAAAAGTGCAGTATCTGAGCCGGAGTGTTGGGAAGCATCCCTAATGGCTTCCCTTGGCTAGAAGAGCGAATTCTCCCGCCCCCTGTGCTTCCTGGGTGACGCGGTCCCTCAGGACACCTCACTCTGCTTGGGCGTGCCCAGCGTCTAACTGGTCCTAACGAGGTGAACCTGCGGCTTCTGTTGGAAATGTGGAGATCACTCACCTTCTGGATTGTTGTTGCTGGGAGCTGCAGACCGGAGCTGCTTCTATTCGGCACTCTTGGCAGAAGTTCTCTTTATTTTTTTGAGACGGAGTTTCACTCTTGTTACCCAGGCTGGAGTGCACAATCTCGGCTCACTGCAACCTTTGCCTCCTGGGTTTAAGCAATTCTGCCTCAGCCTCCCAAGTAGCTGGGATTTACAGGCATGTGCCACCACTGCTGGCTATTTTCTATTTTCAGTAGAGTTGTTTCACCATGTTGATCAGGCTGGTCTCAAACTTCTGACCTTGGGGATCCTCCCATCTCGGCCTCCCGAAGTACTGGGATTACAAGTGTGAACCACTGCACCTGACCTATTTTTAATAAAAATTTTTGTGAAAGGTCTAAAGTCTAAGTCTAGATTTTTTTTTTTTTTGCCTGTGACTGCAGCTGTTCTAGCACTGTTTGTTTAAAAAACTATTTTTTTTTTTTTTGATCACTGTCTTCCCTTTGTTCTTTTGTCAGCAATCAGTTGACTACATTTATGTGGGTCTGTTTCTGGGCTCTCGATTCTGTTTCATTGATCGGGTCTGGGGTGTTAGAGTCTGACTTGACATGGAGTGTGTCAGTCCTCCGACTTTGTTTTTCTCCTTCCGTATTTTGCTGGCTATTCTGGGTCTTCTGCCTCTCCATATGTAAACTTTAGAATCTGTTTGTCAATAGCCACAAGGTAACTTGCTGGGATTTTTAGTGATTGCGTTTAAGTTGTTTTGAAATTTCAGATGCCAGTTGTTGATGGCTCCTATGTAAGAAAGCAAGTGACTTTTGCATGGTAACTTTTTATCCTGCACCCTAGCTGCAATTACTTTTGGTTCCGTGAGTGTTTTTCTTTTGTTGTTGTTCCTTTGGTATTTTCTACGCAGACAATTGTAATCTGTAAATAACGATTTTTAATCTCTTCCCAATGTTCACAGGGGTTCACAGTGACCCTTGCTTACTTTGTCGTGTTAGCTGGGATCTTCAGTGTGATGAACAGGAGTGTTGAGGGCGAGGTCCTTGCCCTGTTCCTGATCCTTCTCGGGAGGCTTGGAGTGTCTCATAATTAAATGTGGTGCTGGCTGTGGCCGTTCGCAGGTGCTCTTGATCAAGCTGAGACACTTCCTTGTATTCTGAGTTTGCTGAGAGTCTTCACACTGAATGGCTGTTGGGTTCTGAAATGCTTTCTCTGTACCTACTGACCCCATCATTTATGATTGTTTCTTAGCCTGTGATATGATTATATTAATTGATTTTCAAATGTTTATAACAGTCTCATAAACTGGGGATAAACCCCTCTTGGTTGTGGTATACAATTCTTTTAACACATTGCGGGACTTGATTTGTTAATTTGGAGTTTTTCTTTTTTCATTTTTTTTTAAAGATTTTGCATCTATGTTCCTGAGAGATACTGATCTTAGAGTTCCTTTCTTTTAATGTCTTTGTTTGGCTTTGGTTTTAGGGGAATCTTGGCCTCAGAATGAGTTAGGAAGTAGTATTTCTGCTTTTGTTTTCTGAAAGACATTATAGACATTATGGAGCATTGGCGTGATGGTTTTTGTTGTTGTTGAGATGGAGTCTTGCTCTGTTGCCCAGGCTGGAGTGCGATGGCACAATCTCGGCTCACTGCAACCTCCGCCTCTGGGTTCAAGTGATTCTCCTGCCTCAGCCCCCCTAATCCTGGGATTACAGGCACCTGCTACCATGCCCAGCTAATTTTTGGTATTTTTAGTAGAGACAGGGTTTTATCATATTGGCCAGGGTGGTGTTGAACTCCTGACCTCAGGTGATCTGCCTCCCTTGGCCTCCCAAAGTGCTGGGATTACAAGCAGGAGCCACTGCACCCTGCAGTGCGATTCTTACAGTTATTGGCGAGTTTGGTGGAACTCACCAGTGATCTCATCTGGTCTGGGTGCTTTCTGTTTGGGAAGGTTATTAATTCAATTTCTTTAATAAACACAGTCCTATTCGTAATGTATGTTTATCCTTATGTGGGTTTTGTTGGACTGTATCTTCCTAGGAATTGGTCCATTTCATCTAAGTTACCTAATTTATAGACGTTAAGTTGTTTATAAGATTTCCTTCCATCCATCCATCCATCTATCACGCAGGCTGGAGTACGATGAGGGCTCACTGCAGCCTTGACCCTCCAGACTCCAGTGATCTTCCGGCCTCAGTCTCCCTAGTAGCTGGGACTGCAGGTGCATGCTGCTGTGCCAGGCTAAGTTTTTAAATTTTGAGTAGAGATGGAGTCTCACTATGTTACACAAGCTGGTCTCAAACTCCTGGCCTCAAGCGGTCCTCCCACTCTAGTCTTTGAAAGTGCTGGGATTACAGGTGTGAGCCTCCATGTCTGGCCCTATGATATTCTTCTGTTATCCTTTTAATGTTCATGGATCTGTAGGTTTTTTTCTTTCATTTCTTTTCTTTCTTTTTTTTGAGACAGAGTCTCACTCTGGCACCCAGGCTGCAGTGCAGTGGCGTGATTTCAGCTCACTGCAATCACTGTCTCCCGGGTTCAAGCCGTTCTCCTGCCTGGCCTCCCAAGGAACTGGGATTACAGAGGTGCGCCACCGTACCCGGCTCATTTCTGTGTCTTTAGCAGAGGTGTGGTTTCACCATGTGGCTCAGGCTGGTCTTGAACTCCTGACCTTGTGATAGGCCCACCTTGGCCTCCCAAAGTGTTGGGATTACAGACACCCATGGTGCCTGGCCTTTCATTTTTAATATGAGTAAATTATGTCACTTCTCTCTCTCTCTTTTCTTTTTCTTAGCCGGGCTAGAGGTTTAACAATTTTATCGATCTTTACAAAGCGTTGGCTTTTGATTACATTATTTTCCTCTGTTTCCTGGTTTTAATCTTAGTGGTTTCTGCTCTGGTTTTTATTATTTATATTCCTGTGCCTACTTTGGATTTAACTGCCTCCTAAAGTTGAAGTCTAAATGGTTTTAGACGATTGTTCTTTTCTAACACAGGCTTTGAACGCTATGAATTTCTCCCAGGCCCCGCTTTTGCTGCACCCCACGAATTTACATATATTTGCTTTTATTTTCATTTAGTTTAAATATTTATGAATTTCTCTTGAGGCTTCTCTGTAGATCCATGTGTTGATAGAAGTGCACTGTTTAATCTCCACGTTTTGGGATTTTTCAGCTATCTTTCAGTTACTGATTTCTTGTTTAACTGCACCGTGGAATTGAAAGTGCATGCATTGCATGACTATTCCTTCACATTTGCTAGGGCGGAGTGTGGCCGTCTTCCAGTGAGCTTGGGAAGCACGCGTGTTCTGCCGTGGCTGGGTGAAGTAGGGCGCAGGGGTTCCTTATAGCTGGGTGCCTGGCGGTGCTGTTGGGTCAGCTACGTCCTTCCTGATTCTCTGCCAGCTGGATTTGTCGGTGACTGGCAGAGAGGTGCTGAGCTCTCTAAATGCAGCAGTGGGTTTATGTTTCTCTGTAGCTTGGCCAGTTTTTGTGTCAGTCGACACTGTTTTTAGGCACAGACATGTTGAACATTGTCACGTCTTTGACTCCTTGTCTGAAGGGTGCCCTGTTTGGAGTTGACGGGGTGACTGCAGCTTTCCTCGGGTTAGTGTTAGCGTGGTATATCCTGCTCCATGGCGGCACTCTTAATCCACGTCTTTATATTTAAAGTGCTTTTAGTGGTAGATAGCATGTTGTTGGGTCTCTTTTTAAAAACCCCTGTGCTCAAGTGATCCTCTCACCTTGGCCTCCCAAAGTGCCAGGATTACAGGTGTGAGCCACCAAACTTGGCCTCCCCCAACCCTCCTTTTTTTTTTTTTTTAATACAAAAGTGCTATTGATGTGATAGGAGTGTGGGGAGGGGAAGCTTTCTCTTATCCTGTGATCGGGTCTCAGTCCTTGAGCGAGCCTGTGTCCGGAGCTCTGACTTTGTAAATCCTTCCCCGTCCGCCTCCCCACCCCTGCCGAAGGATGGCTAGAGGGGCTGGCATCGGGTGTCTCCCTTCCCCTAGACACGTCGGGCTCTGGCGGATCCCAGGTCTGTCTGTTAGGCTCTGTCATTGAGGGCATTTTTAAAGGTGAACAGATGCTCTGGACATATTCAAAATGGCTACTTTCCTTCCACCTGCTGGAAACACAAGAGCGTTTTTCTGTGATCTACACCCTGAGAACTTGGGGTGTTCCTGGAGGTGAAGCTCACAAACTTTGGGGGCGTTCTAAGACAGGGCGCCCTGGAGTTTTACTCCTTGGGTGTGTCCATGCTGAGCCTCTGGCCTTACTAAGCGCAGGTCAGGCTTCCCCAGCCCAGCACTGGTCCCCACAGAGGTTTCTGTCCTTGGGCGTTTGCTCAGTGGGCTGTGAGCCTGTGTCCCTCTGTCCGTCTCTGTCATTATGCGGGGCTGTTTGCCCTGTGACACTGTCCTCTGATGAGAATCTACAAAGAACTGCTGATTTTTGGCTTGCACTTTTTTCTGGTTAGGACAGAATGCTGTATGAGAAGCCAGATTTTCTCACGCACTGGTCCCTTGGTTTTTAATTAAAAGATTCCATAAATTGTCTTGTCATAATTTTAAATGAATTCCATAATAATTTATTTGTACTTTTACTGACTTCTGAGAAATAACGTTTGACTACATGAGGATGAAGGTATACAGTTTCAAATGAAAGGCCAAGTGAGTTAAAACATTTATTGAAGGACTATGGGATTAAAAAAGAAAAACATACAAAGCTTTGCTTTTATTGGTTATAAGTCGATCATAAAAAGAAATACGGTATAGGAAAGACGTATAAATGCTAATATGTTCTCAATTTGTTAGATACGTGTTCTCAGTTGAATTTCTTAGCTGGAAACTTTTATAAATCATGACTGTAATTGAGCAAGTTAAACAGAACTTGAGAAAGGGTTCCATTTCCTGAACAGTCCTGCTGCACCAGTATTCACGTACTTCTGTAGCAGTTTTCAACCACCTGTGCATAACTCACTGGGGGGAATTAGAAAATGGCCTTCCCAGATCTGAAATTCATTAGAGACCCTTTTTTCACCAAACCTCCGTGATTATCTCACTGCAAAACATCATTGAGGACAGAGTAGCCTAAGGAAAGAAAACAGCATGAAAAAAAATGCATGAAGCACAGTCCTGATGTGCACTGGGTGAGGGTCGTCCTGCGGAGCTGCATGGTGCTGGTGGGGAGACCGGAGACTGACACTTGGAGTATCCAGGCCAGGCCTGCGTGGAGATAAGGCGCACAGACATGAGGCAGCGGGATTTCTCACGGAGGGGGGTGAGACCGGCTGGTGAAAAGCAAGAGAAAGAAGTGGAGGTGCGACTGATCAAGGAGGTGGAAGGCAGGCAGCGACTGCTCAGAGTGGCGATGTGTGGTCACCTCCTGCACTGGTCACCTCCCGGACTGGTCACCTCCTGGACTGGTCACCTCGCGGACTGGTCACCTCCCCAGACTGGTCACCTCCAGGACTGGTCACCTCC
>PVKP010033547.1:0-24948 GCA_004027715.1 Plecturocebus donacophilus | reverse complement strand
ATACTGTTAGTATTGTAGATTATACTAATACTATAGTATTAGTATAATCTAGAATTCTAGTATTAAAGCATACTAGAAATTGTTCATAAAGCATTCTTACTAATGTCACAGGAAATATTACTTAATAATACTTAAGGATTTAATAAGTTAAATGAGAAATATAGCAGCATTTGAGGCAGAATAAAGATGAATTTGGTGAAAAAATAAAAGTTATCAGAAAAAATCGAAGGTTTATTTTTTAACAGTTACCAGACTGTATGCAGCAGGGTACTCAGTAGCAACCATCTACTGGTAGAATTTACACTGTTACTGTGGTAGATAAAAATCAGTATGACCACCTGGATTATAGATCATTAAGTGGCCATGTCTGCGATTATGGTAACGTAGCAGAATCCTCTGTATTTTCGACAAAGAACATAACCCACGTTGGGCAATCTCAGAACCTCATACCACCCCCTCCCCAGTGTGTTTGACCTAAACAATGGACACAGGACCTGTTTTAGTCCCTTTGTGTTGCTATAAAGGAATGCCTAATGTAGAGTAAGAAAAGAGATTTACTTGGCTCACAGTTCTGTAGACTATACAAGAAGCATTGCACCAGCATCCGTTTTTGAAGGAGGCCTAAGGCTGCTTCCACTTATGGCAGAAAGGGAAGGGAAGTGAAGTCAGAGAGATGAGAGAAAGGAGAAGAGGGAGAGGAGAAGTTCAGGCTCTTTTCAATAACCAGTTTTTGGCTAGGCATGGTGGTGCACACCTGTAATCCCAGCTACTCAGGACGCTGAGGCAGGAAAATGGCTTGAACCTGAGAGGTGGAGGTTGCAGTGAGCTGAGATTGTGCCATTGCACTCCAGCCTGGGCTGTGACCTCGATCATGTCAGAGTCACCACCTGAGACATCAGTCACTGTCTGCAGAAGTCTGACCTGCAGACCCTGACTCAACAATGGATGAATGAATGCACTCTCACACCATTACAGTGTTTCAAGTGGGCTAGGGATGGCAGTTGGTTGCTTTCAAAGGGTGAAATGCAACCAATTGACCTAGACTCCCTGTTCATCCACACATTTATTCCCTCAAGATTTTACAACAGAGGTTCTAAGTTAACACACTTGTGGATAATTAACATGGTTAAGAGAATGGTTTTATGACAACAAAAGCTTTAGGTTCTGGAGGGGGAGGCGCATAGTAAATGCTATTAACAGGTAATTCCACTTTTATCATCCTGGAGAGACCACCCAGACGAAATTTTCATGAATAAACAGAGTGGAGACAAATGGGTGTGGGGTAAGGCCTTTGATCAGTCTCTGTCTCTTTCCTCTGCCAATGCTAATGAGGTGGCTGCTTTCAATCTGCCTCAATAAAACCTTTTGGCCTTCCAAAAGGTTTGAGATTACAATCTATAACTTTTCCCAATCATTAATATCTTTAATATTTTGCCAGCCAGCCCGAGTGAATAGCAACACTGGGCAACAGAGTGCTCACCCCCAGGAGGACAACACCAACCTATTCATGAGGGATCCCTTCTCACAAACCAAATACCTCCCACCAAGTACCCTCCCCCTCCCCCCAACTCTGGGGATCAAATTTCAACATAAGATTTGTTGGAGCCAAACAAACTATCTCTAAATCATAGCAAGACCCAAGCTGGCTCATGTAGATTCTTTCCTTGATATTCTTTTTTTTTTTTTTTTTTTTGAGACAGAGTCTTGCTCTTTCTCTAGGCTGGAGTGCAGTGGCACATTCTCAGGTCACTGCAACCTCCGTCTCCTGGATTCAAGCAATTCCCTTGCTTCAGCCTCCTGAGTAACTGGGACTACAGGCGTGTGCCACCACGCCCGGCTAATTTTTTGCATTTTAGTAGAGATGGGGTTTCACTATGGCCAGGATGGTCTTGATCTCATGACCTCATGATCTGCCTGCCTCGGTCTCCCAAAGTGCTGGGATTACGGGCGTGAGCCACTGTCCCCGGCCTTTCCTCGATACTCTTTAAAGGGTGCTGAGAGAGTTAAACCAATCCTAACAGCACCTGTCACAACACTAAAAGGATGTAAGCTCAAAAGAGCCTGCAGCAACAACCCATTTCATGGGAAGATATTGTTTTGAGAGCATAATTTGGCACTTGAAGACAAGCAGAGATGAGAGATAGAGGGGAATCCCACATAGCATTTTGCTTACTAATTCTGATGCTCTCTCACACCAACTCCAACTCACCCTCTCCAGATAGTCCAGCCAATAAGCAGGACTTTAGCATAACTGAGTTCAGCTGTATGTTTGTTACTTGAAATCGGGGCCCTGACTGAGCCAATCCCTTAGAAATAAATGAAAACGTCAGGGACTATTTTAAGAAGCACTAAACAAGCAAACAAAAAATAAAACCAAACTCAGGAAGTATCGTGGTCACAAACTTAAAAAAAAAACAAACAAAAAAAACTCAAAAAAAACCCAACACTATAAGAAAAAGATTATGTAATTCAGTTAAGAGAAATTTGTTTCTTGGTTTCTTTTTAAAAATATTGGGTAAGTTATTTAGACTAACCAAAACTGGGTAAGTAAATAACCATTCTCTGAGGAAAAAATATAATGGTAGAGCTCTGTGAATGAAGCTTGTCTTTGATTCTAACAGTCAATGTTAGTTTTGGGGATTGGAAAGGCCAAGACCAGGGATACTTTTCGACAGAAAGCTCCATAATATTAAAAAGTAATAAATGTTTCCTATTATTAATTTGGTAAGCATGTGATCATTTTCCCTTTATTGTTTGACAATAACTGCTTTTTATGATAGAGTGAGGCAACATGAATATTATTATTTTAAAAGATAGGCATTTCTCCTATGATTCTGTTAAGTAAAATTGGGAAATATAGACTATTCTGTGTTGTGCTCACATCCTATCAGGCCCTCTTTACTATCTGTGTTCACATGTCTTTCCAGTGAGCTATTCATTCCTATCAGCTAGTACCTGTGTCTGTCTGAAAATTCCCATCTGGCTGTAGAATTGCTTTTTCTGAGTAGAGGAAACCAGAAGTGCCTGGTAATTTATGATCCCCAAGGCATAGTTGTTAACTAACTGAAGGTTGGTCAGCTGGTTGCAGGGGTATAAATATTCCAGCCCCTTTGCCCTTTGGTTGAGACAACTCTAGGAGTAAGCTACACTGTGTCCAGAAAATAGTGACTTTAAGACTAACTCAATGTTACCCTCTTTGGGACTTTGATTGACATGATTTTTTCTGGCATTTTGTTTTCCTCTTTCCTACTTCTTTCTCATTCATCTACCATTTTTTTCATTGTTCATTTGCTTGTTTAATTTCCTTTACAAACACCACCTGATAAACCACTTTCATACAAATCCTCATCTTTGGGTCTGTTTCGGAAAAATCAAACTGAGCACAGGATGCATCCTATATGCTGACAAACAGGTGGCAGAAGGTATGTAGGATTAAGTCTTATTTCATTTTTTTTCTCATTTCTGTAGGCTATTTGTCCCTGGTAGAGATACTTTTTTGCCATGCCCAGCAATCTTGTGATTTGTGTATTGGTGAAAATGCAGTGATGGGTTATGTAGAAAGGGACTTTCCTTGCTTGGGAAGAGAGAGCCCTTACTGACTGGAACTACATCTTTATCTTGAAAGCCTTCAGAGCCATAGCCATCACATTAAGAAGGGACACTCTAAACTGATAACATGTGTCTTGTAATCTATTCTTTATTAGGGAAATGACATCACAGTTTCTATCAATTCAGTTTCTAAACTTGAGATCTAATTTATGCTATAGAAGTCTGTATCTTTTAGATGTAAAATAAAATAGGAATATTTGAAGTGAAACATGATAAATTAATCAGTATGGTAATGATTATTCAAGAAAAGAATTACTGCAAATTATCTTTCATAAGATACTCACAGAAGAATAAAGATGATTTGCTTTATATTTTTAAGTATCTTGATATGCAGACGTTCTCTTTTTCAATCTTCCTTATTATTTGATATTTTTAAACAAAGCCATAACTCCAAATAACTGCTTACTAACAAAATAATTTGATTTGCTCAAGCCCTGACTTTGGTGGCTTCTAGTTTGTCTTTGTTCTCTCACAGTTACACATAAGCTAACTAGTACTGTGTCCTCTGTCTGAATCTCCTTGATATTATAAAACAGACCTTTGAAACCACTGTTTGACTTATTTTTTCCTAAAATAAATCTTATTTTTAGCTTTATTTTTGCTTAGTACATTTCTTTATTTATTTGGGAGTTATTATAAAGATGGTTTGCATATTTACTCATTGAACTTCCTGTACAATCTAATCTAGTTTTACCTTAACAGACAAGAAGGGGTGTGTTTCTACTTACTCTTAATAATCGAAGGATTGAAAACAAAGAACCAACCAATCACTTACAGAATGAAAATCAGTAGGTCAATATCTGTATCTGTCAGGTGAAACCTGTAACGTTTTTTATTGTTTACCTTGTATTGTTCCTTTAGCACCCCTGCTTCCCCTACTCTTCCTCCCCACACATACATCATGACCCTTTTAACTGTAGTGGCTCACTATTCCAAGTGTGGTTCTTGACCAGCAGTATCTGAAAGTTTTATTAGGAAGCTGGTCCCTACCCAGACATACTAAATCAGAATCTGCATTTCAACAAGTTTCTTACATTAATTCATATGTACATTAAAGTTTGTAAAGTATTGGTCTAAAGGACAGGGTTTAGTCTTCATTGTGGAAAACAGTGAGCCCCTTTAATGTCTTGTGTGGATAATACGTTACGATTAAAGGAAATAGCATTGGACTTGTATTAATTTTAAAATGGCATTAGTTTAAAGCCTAAATATGCTAAAGAGATAAAAGATGGTACGTGCTGAAAGAATTCTGTTACAAATGGTTCAGGGTTTTTGCCTTACATCACAGAAACACAGAAAACAAAATTATCTTTTAAACCAGAATTCAAAAAAATTATAATCTTTCAATTGCTTATATAGCACATTCTACAAAATAATATTGAAAACCAAATATGCTGTGTTACAGGCAAGTTTGTCTAAGTTAGAAAGATCTAAATTATTCAGCTTATCTTGACACTTTTACACTATAGAATATTTTCCATCTAGGCTAAAATATGATATCTGTTACTTGGATAGATGTGACCTAAAATCATGTAAGCTGTTTACTTCTAAGGTTAAATAGCTATTTCTTATACTGTAATATAAAGTAGTAAGTGTCTCTTATAGCAACCATATGTATTTAAATATAATATGGGCCTTTCTAGAAGAAACATTTGTGAAATAAATCTTCCAATTTTCTTTGAGTTTCCTTATTAAATAAAAACTGTATTTGCTTTATTGTCTAAAATGTTAGAGGCTTTGCAGAGGTTTCATACAACTTAGAAAAGACAGGTTTCTTATCTTTACTGCAAATTTGAATAATATTGTAAGCATATGCAATTTTAACATTTGTTTTAAGAGGAAATTATTTAAATTCAGAACACAATAAAATATAATTATTGATGAAAGAAGCTACCACTAATTTTTATTGCTTTAATTATTTGGAAAACATGACACATTAGCTTTTATTTCTTAATAGTACATATGCAGGTACACATCATATATGTTGCAGCTTAGGTTCCAGACCACTACAATAAAGCAAATATCACAATAAAGCAAGTCACATAGATTTTTTGGCTTTCCAATACATATAAAAGTCATATTTACACTACACTGTAGGCTATTAAGTGTGCAGTAACATTATATCTAAAAAATTATATATCTTAATTAAAAATAATCTTTGCTAAATAAATGCTAATGATCATCTGAGCCCTCAGCGAGTCATGATCTTTTTGCTGGTGGAGGGTCTTACCTTGATATTGATGACTACTGACTAATTAGGATGGTGGTTCCTGAAGGTTGGGGTGGCTATGATAATTTCCTAAAATAAGACAACAAAGAAATTTGCCACATTGATTGACTCTTCATTTTACAAATGATTTCTCTGTAGCATGTGATGCTGTTTGATAGCATTTTATGCAGTGTAGAACTTCTTTTGAAATTGGAGCCAATACTCTCAAGCCCTGGCACTACTTTATCAGCTAAATTTATCATTTCAACAGTGTTTAACCATCTTCCAGGAATACATTCTATCTCAAGAAATCACTTTCTTTGCTTATTCATAATAATAAGTAATTCTTCATCCATAATAATGAGTAATTCTTCATTTTCATCTTTATGATGAAATTGCAGCAATTCAGTCACATCTTCAGGCTCCACTTCTAATTCCAGTTTTTTTTCTATTTCCACCATATCTGTAGTGACTTCCGCCAATGAAGTCTTAAACCCCTCAAAGTCATCTATCAAGGTTAGAATCAGTTTCTTCCAAATTTTTTGGTAATGTTGATATTTTTTAATCCTCCTATGAATTATGAATATTTTTAATGACATCTAGAATTTCGAATTGTTTCCAGAGTGATTTCAGTTTGCTTTGCCCATATTTATCAGAGGAATAACTACCTATGAAAAGTATAGCATCATAAAATATATTTCTTAAGTAATAAGACTTGAAAGTCAAAATTACCCCTTGATCTATAGGCTGCAGAATGGGTGTTGTGTTAGCAGGTATGAAAACAATATTAATCTTTTTGTATATTTCCAGCAAAGCTCTTGGGTAATGAGGTGCATTGTCAATGAGCAGTAATGTTTTGAAATAAATCTTGTTTTCTGAATAGTAGTCTCAACGGTGAGCTTAAAATATTTAGTAAACCATTCTGTAAATAGATGTTCTATTATTCAGACATTTTTTTCTATTTATAGGGCACAAAGTAAATTTAGCAAAATTCTTATAGGCTTAAGATGTTAGAAATGGTAAATGAATACTGGCTTTAACTTAAAGTCACCAACTGCCTTAGCCCCTAACAAGAGAATCAGTATGTTTTTTGAAGTTTTGAAGCCGAGCATCGACTTATCTTCCCCAGCTATCAATGTCCTAGATGGCCTCTTCTTCCAATAGAAGGCTGTTTAATTTACCTTAAAGAATTTTTGTTGAGTGTAGCCACCTTCATCAATTATTTTAGGTCGATCTTCTGGATAACTTGCTGCAGCTTCTCCACGAACACCTGCTGCTTCACGTTGCACCTTTTATGTTAATGGCAATGGCTTCTTTTCTTGAACCTCATGAACTAACCCCTGTTAGCTTCCATCTTTTCTTCTTCAGCTTCAGCCCCTCTTTCAAATCTCACAGAACTGAAGAGCGTTAAAGCCTTGGTCTGTATTAGGTTTTGGCTTAAGGGAATGTTGTGGCTGGTTTGTTCTTTCCAGACTACTCAAACTTTCTCCATATCAGCACTGAGGATTTTCCCCTTTCTTATCATTGATATATTCACTAGAGTAGCACTTTAAATTTCCTTCCATATCTTTTCCTTTGTATTTGCAACTTGTCTAACTATTTGGCAAAATATATCTAGGTTTTGGCCTATCTCAGCTTTTGAAATGTCTTCGTCACTAAGTTTGGTCATTTCTAGCTTATGACTTACAGTGAGAGAATATGTGACTCTTCCTTTTCACTTGAACACTTAGAGGCCATTGTAGGGTTATTAATTAGCCTAATTTTGGCCAGGGGCAGTGACTCATGCCTGTAAGGGAGGCCGAGGCAGGTGGATCACCTGAGGTCAGGAGTTTAAGACCAGTCTGACCAATATGGTGAAACCCCGTCTCTACTGAAAAAAAAAAAAAAAAATTAGCCAGGCGTGGTGGCACACACTGGTAGTCCCAGATATTCAAGAGGCTGAGACAGGAGAATTGTTTGAACCCAGTAGGTGGAGGTTGCAGTGAGCTGAGATCATGCCACTGCACTGCAGCCTGGGTGACAGAGTGAGACTCCATTTCAAAAAATAAAATAAAATAATAAAATAAAATAAATAATAATTAGCCAAATTTCAACATTGTTGTGTCTCAGGGAGTAGGAAGGTCCAAGGAGGGAGAGATAGGGGGAATAGCTAGTTGGTAGAACAGTCAGAACACACACAACATTCATCTATTAAGTTTGCTGTCTTATATGGGTGTAGTTTGTGTCACTCTAAAACAGTTACAATAGTAATATCTGATATCACTGATAACAGATCACCACAACCAACACAATAAAAATGAAAAAGTTTAAAGTATTATGAGAATTGCCAAAATGTGACACAGGGACACAAAGTGAGTCCATGCTGTTGGAAAATGATACCTACTGACGTGTTCAGTGCAGAATTGCCATCATCCTCCAGTTTGTAAAAATATAAAACAAAACAAAAAGAGCTCTCACAATATCTGCCAAATGCAATAAAGCAAAGCACTATAAAATGGGTTATGTCTAGATACAGATACTCCTTCTCTTTAATGAGTTTTGGTTGTTGTTATATTTTCTTTAATTGCATTACTTTCACTCTATGGGATACCATTGTGAGCTGCTGGTAGATTGCCACTGTCTGCTATAGTTTATTTTATTCTGTGTCTTGAGGCTCAGGTGACCAAGATTATTTTCATGTGCCATTTACTAATACTACTTTAACAAATATTTCAATGCCTATTAGATGAAGAATGTACATTTGATAATAGGAATGCAAAAGGAAATAAAACATCTCTGCCCACAACTCATATTCTAATTGGAGATAAAGGTCAAGTAAAAATATAATTATTTTTGTGTATTAGAAGCCTTGAATCATTACAGACAAATATGAAAGGTATACTGAACTTCTGCGCATCAGATCAACTTTTTATTGCCTTATTCTCTGGAACACAATGTTAGGAATAATCTCCTAACACTTTTATATGGGTCACATGGATTATAAATGTATATGGACATTTTGTAAGGTATTTGGCCACATCACAAGTGTTTTGAAATGAGTGTTTAAATCATTTATTTTGAAACAATAGTTCCACACCTAGGAATTTCTACAGATAACAATTAGACATGTGCACAAAGAGATATGTAAGAGAATATTCACTCCAGTATTGTTTATGATAAAGAGAAAATGCCGCTGCTACATAATGCTATGCTACCATTAAGATGATGTTGTAGAACATATGTAATAGCATTTAAAGGTATAAATAATATATTATATGATAACTTTACAAAAGAAAGGGGATAATGTTATTTCTCTTTTGAAAGAAAATATATGTGCATGCATGTGTCTAGAAAATTTCAAACAACATATGTCTCAAAATACCTCTAGATGGTAATACTGAGAAAAAATGGAAAAAATCCCAATTGTATTTTATATATAGTGCATATATATTCTTCCTGAGAATAAACAGACTAATTTTTATAATTGGTATTTTAAAGAGGACATTTGGTTTCATATTTATCCCTATGGATAACTTCTAAAATTATTTAGAGATCACCCCCTGTACAAAGGAAAATCTTTACAGACATAAGATCTATATTTTTCTATCTCTTGCTCTTCTTTCTTCACTTGCTATACCTCTCCCTTCATCCTATCATCCCAATAATGGATTTTAATATGTATCCCTAAGTGTCCTAAATGTTTCATTAAAGTATTTTGAAATTTCCAAAACTTGAAAAATTTCTAGCATATTTAAAACATTCCCATATCTGGTCTCATTGCGTTTTATTTTCCCAAATTGTCTTAGCTAAGAAAACACTAAGTTTGTTTCAGTGTAAGAAAAACTGAGTGTCATATAAGTTTCCAGACATCCCAAGGAGTGGTTATTTACTCAAAATCTTCACAGTATTTTTGTGGCTCTCTTGCCATAGCATGAGTGAAATATTTCTCACTGACATTTTCCTCTATTATGTGAGAAAGGTGTATTACTGTTTCTCTGTGTGCAAGACATATTCTTTTCAATGTGAGGTTGGGTGGTTAATGAAACTTATTTATTCTATTTTCCCAAAAGCTAAACACTTATAAATATTTTTCGTGATTCTCATTATGATTTACTGTATCTAAATATTCTTTTTAATTCCAGTGATAATATGGACTTGGATAACATTAAATCTACAAGCATATATTAATCCCCTACTATAAGATAGCATAATATCAGGAACACTGGGAAAACACATAAATATGAAAAAATGAAAACAATGGATTAGAGCCCTGAGAGGTCATCATGATGGCTGACTAGAGGCAACCAACACTCATCTCTACAAAGAAGGACCAAAACAACAGATGGATAACCACATGTCAAATGGAAGATCTAGTGGAGAACACGGGAATTCACCAAGAAAGTGACAAAGACCCTCTGAGGTACAGAAATGCAAGATGGCAACATAGGGAAGGGAAGCAGCTGACCAGAATCAGCTCAGAGCCAACAAACCCCCCGTTTTGGGGAAAACTTAAATTGTAGATCTCCAGCAATCTACATTTCTATCACAGATGCCTGCAGTTCTAACTACAGAAGAGCCCCTCAGCAGTCACAAGCCCTGAGCCTAATATAGAGAGCTGCCCGGAGTCCACATGACTACATTATCCCAGACAGGGAATTCACACTGGGTCCAACTCACACCCCAGAACTCAGGCTGCAGCTTTTGAGGGCAGAGCCACCACCACATGACATCATGCTCTGGGCCAAATAGCCCTTGCATTTTCACATGCCTAGGTCCCCACTGACATCTTCCTACATCCACCCAGAGGGCTACAGTATAGAAAAACCAGCTGGAATCAACAATGCTGCTGCATCACCAGCACCTGAACCCATGCAGTTTACTACACTTTAGGAAGCAGGATGTTTGGCACATCAGGGAGGCTGCCCTCAGGATATAGGGAACTAAAGCACATGCTCCCCAGAACCCGAGACCTGCCTGCCTGGGGAAGCAGCCACTGACATTGACCCTGCCCAGTGCAGCAGCAGAACCACCCCACATCTACACTGCCCAGAAGACCAAGGACTGGTCCACCCAAGGCCCACCCCCTCCATCATCAGAGCCCACATGCACTAACCAGTGGGCAGAGGACTGCACATGTGATATCCTTAAACCCAGAAAACTCACTCCACAGCCTTCACAGGCTAAGCCACTGAGGAATTCACACCCTGAGCCACTGAGGAATTCACAGTAACCAATGTTAATTACAACTGAAGAAATCATATAGAAAGTATACTACTTCAGGCGTGAGAACTCAGAGCCAAAGCACCCTATTCAACTGATAATACAGACACATCTATGAAAAAACTGTTTCTCTATAAGTTACTCAATAAAATTAGAAGAAGCAACTGTTACACCAGATACACAGATATCAACATAGGGATAGGCTGGGCACAGTGGCTCATGCCTGTAATCTCAGCACTTTGGGAGGCTGAGGTGGGTGGGTCACCTGAGCTCAGGAGTTCATGACCAGCCTGACTAACACGGTGAAACCCCATCTCTACAAAAAATACAAAAATTAGTCAGGCATGTTGGTGGGTGCATGTAGTCTCAGCTACTCAGGAGGCTGAGGCAGGAGAATCGCTTGAACCCAGGAGACAGAGGTTGCAGTGAGCTAACTCCATTGCACTCCAGCCTGGTCAACAAGAGTGAAACTCTGTCTCAAAACAAACAAACAAAAACATAGGGACACAAGAAACATAAAAAGGTAAGGAAACATGCCACTTCCAAAGAAAGACAATAATTCCCCAACAACAGATCTCAAAGAAAAGGAAATATATTAAATGACTGAAAATAAATCCAACATTATGATTTTTTAAAAAACTCAATGAGATATAAGAGAACACAGAGAGATAATAGAAGTAAATCAGAAAAACAATTCATTATTTAAATGAGAAATTCAACAAAGAGATAGATATTAAAAAGAACCAAATAGAAAACTTGAAACTGAAGAACTCAGTGAATGAAATTAAAAATAAAATGGAGAATTTTAACAATAGACTAGATGAAGCAGAAGAAAAGCGTTCTGACCTTGAAGAATGGTCTTTTGAAATAACCCAGTCAGGCAAAAAAGAAAATCTAAAAGAAAGAAAAGAATGAAGAAAGCTCATGTGACATATAGGATATCATTAAGTGAAAAACCGAGGGTCTTTTCTCCACAAATATCATATTTCAAGGGTTGTCATTGGCAGCAAGACATAAGTGAGTTTCCCTCTCTCATATACACGAAAATCTATTCTATAGGAGGACCAAAATAGGAGGTAACCCAGGTAGATTGTATCCCCATTTTTACAGGTAAAAACAAAATAAAACTGGCCTCTGTACCATAAAATAACTTGACCAAGGTAATTCTGACTATTACAAACCAAGTGCTGTTGTGCTGTTTGAATATAGTGGTGTAAAAAGCTCATAATACTGCATTACTTACAAATAATTATTGAACATTTATTGCATATGATGCTCTTTCCTCAACAGAACAAACACAGCCATGATCTCAGTTTCCTAGCATCCAGTTTGCATGTAGTAAGATTCTGAAATGCTTTTGGTGTGAAATAGGGAAAGTGAACCAAGTGTGAGATTCAGTACAGTTTTTAATCTTGAAAAACATAGTAGTGTCTATCTTAGAAAAGGCTTATACATTTTTTCATATAAGCTCCACATAGACATTCATTTTGCTATTTTAGTGTTTCAATTTCTATGGATACTAATCTTACTCCCAAATTAAACCTGTCTGTTCTCTGTGTATGCCTTAACCCTGGGGAAGAAACTTGTGACATGGAGATTAAATTGATATCAGTGCCTATTATATTTAATTTTTCCCTGTTGTTTTCATGTGTGGTACAGAATATTATGCTTTTTCAACAGTTTGTGCTGTTTACTAAGGCACACTTTAAATAATGAAGGGCAATATGAAAATAATTCAGAATTAGCACTAGTCCTGTGGTACACACTTACTTTTCTGATTCAAGTAAACCTCTTTAGGTTTCTGAAAACAAATGTTGCAGAAAAAAGAAAAATATGCAAAATTATGAAGCATACCCATATTCTAAGACCACGTTGCTACGATTGCCAAGAAGACAAAAATGCAACAATTAAGGGTCTGCTTATATTTCTACTGCCACTGGAACAATGAACTTTGTTCACTAAAGTTCTCTGTCATTATTACTGCCATTTGTGGCTTTTGATTAATGGTATTTGAGGTTACAAAACTACATCTGTATGGTATATATATTTAATAAAATAGAATCTGTTATAATTTTTACATGTAATGTTTGTTGTCAAAGAAGAGGGTCTTCCTTATCCTGAGGAATAATTATCAATCACAAAAGAACTATAAATGGAAATTTAATTCATTAATTGGCCTATGCTTCTTCCCTGCTGAGGACATTATCCTTATTCTGTCTTATGTATAAATGAATTTTAAGGATGAGATGGCTTAGAAATGAATAGTATCATTTCAGCAGAATTTTTGCTATGCTCTATCCTTACTCATTATCATTATGACTAAAATTTATATCCTATATCTTTGTAATCTCTTTACTAAATATAGAAATATTCTTTGAAACCAGGTAGACTAGAGTATTTGAGAAAAAATTGCATAGTACTTAAGATCTCTTTAGGTGTCAATCATTGTTTTATCCCTTGCTGGTAGAGTGATACTAGACAAGTTACTTAACCTCTCTGCGCCTCAATTGCTTGGTTGTAAAATAATGATAACAATAATACATGGGGCTGCTCCAAAGATCAAATGAAATGATGAATGTAACATGCTAACAAAGGAGCATAGGCCATGGTGTGAATAGTAGTTTACATTATTGGTTTCAATTTTTCACCCTTCCTTTTGCCATGTATATTCATCAGGGTTCTCTAGAGGGACAGAACTAATAGGATATATATGTGTGTGTGTGTGTGTGTGTGTGTGTATGTGTGTGTGTGTGTATATATGGGGTATATATATATGTGTGTGTGTATATATATATATACTCCCATATATATATACATATATCTACTCCATATATATATCCCATATATATAAACACATATATCCCATATATATATGCATATATATCCTATGTATATATACATATATACACATATATATGTATATGTGGGATATATATATATGGGATATATGTGTATATATATAGGGATATATATATACACACACATATACGTGGGATGTGTATATATATATGTATATATATCCCATACATATATATATACACATATATACACATATATATGGAATATACATATATGGAATATATGTCTGTGTGTGTATATATATATGAGAGTATATATATGTGTGTGTATATATATATATATATATATATATGAGGGTATATATATGTGTATAGGGGAGTTTATCAAGTATTAACTCACACTATCACAAGGTTCCACAATAGGCTGTCTGCAAGTTGAGGGGCAAAGGGAGCCAGTCTGAGTCCCAAAACTGAAGAACTTGGAGTACGATGTTTGAGGTCAGGAAGCATCCAGCACAGGAGAAAGATGTAGGCTGGGAGGCTGGGCCAGTCTCTCTTTTCACATTTTTCTGCCTGCTTATATTCTAGCCAAGCTGGCAGCTGATTAGATTGTGCTCACCCAAATTAAGGGTGGGTCTGCCTTTCCCAGCCCACTGACTCAAATGTTAGTCTCCTTTGGCAACACCCTCACAGACATACCCAGGGTCAATATTTTGTATCCTTCAATCCAATCAAGTTGACACTCAGTATTAACCATCACACCATGTAACTTTTCAGTTCCTCCCACTAAAGGGATAATGCATATCTTCCTTCCTCTTGGCTTTGACCCATAGAACAAACAGAAAGTTAGCGTTCTGGACCTTAGCCTAAGCCTTGAAGTTTCATGTGTTTCCCTTACACATTTATGCCACTGCTGATCCTAATAAAAGAATATTATTTGGTTAATATAGCTAATGGAAAGGAGTTACTCCAGCCAACCCATTACCTGCAGTGATAAATAGGGCCACCCTAGCTCCCACAGACTGAAAAAGAAATAAACTGAACCTACCTCCAATTAGGGAATGCCCACGAAGCCCAGAAACACATGAATAATAATAGTTTATTGTTTAAGCCCCTGAACTTGGAGGTAGATTTTTTATGCAGCAAAAATTGGCAGATACAGTATACAATCAATAAAGATTAACTGTTGTCGTGGTTATCATTTACTATTGTTTGAAAGAGAAGCCCAATAAAAATAAATAAAGCAAATCAGTATGATTATCAGTAAAGTTCAGAACTCTGTTTTCTAAACATGAGGTTTTTAAAGAAATAATGTTTTATCTACTCTTGTTTGTTTTCTGATACCGCTGTTGGCAGACAGCACCTTCTTCAGGAAAAGGAAATGTAAATGCTTGGGAGAGTTTTGTCCAATCTGCTACTTCTCCAAGGAAAATAGAATCCTATAATAAACAACCTTGTGATCACAGATGTTTAAATGTAATGGCGATGCTACAAATACATCACACATGCAAACTTCAAATACATATCTCCCTATCTCCCTCCTACATAGTCTTCCACAAATATTCTGCCTCATCTCTCAGAGGGAATTGCAAGCACTTCATCTGGGAGTCTCAGTGTGTGGCTCTCCCCAGTGAAGCCAAGGCAAAAAAAAACCATTAGAGCTGTAACAAAGTATAGGGTCAGGAGACAGAGGGTTTTTTTTTTTTTTTTTTTTTTTTTTTTACAAAAAATTAAAGGGCAAAGGGAGAAGAAAAATGAAGTCAGAGGTACTTAACTATTTGAACTCATAAATTTGAAGTTTTAAAAGCATATAAAAATAGATGCCCTTCAGCTGAATGTGGTGCACAACTTGGGTTTCTCCTTCTAGGGTGCATACTGCTTAAGTATTTAGTTAGCATGTAAGCTGGAGTAGTTAGTGAATTTTGGTATAAAAGACTAGGTGATAAAACTGGCTTAAAATAAAAATAAAACATGTACTATAATCCTGTGCCTATTGTGACTAAACTCTCTAAGAAAGGTGGAACAATCTTGTCATAAGAGAAATAATAATAATAGTTTAAAAATCAGTCCACCTTTAAGTTGAATTGTGTATTCCAGAGGGAAATTGCTGTTTGTTTCTATATATTGCTTTGCCCTTCAGCTCAGCTGTTGGCCTTGCATTAATATTCAGGCAGCATCAGTGCCAGTCTTGGTGATTCACTGAGGTATTATGAATATGCAAATGAGCAAGAGCTTTTTATGTCGATGGTTTGTCTTTCTTACATGTTTGAAGAAATAATTGGAACCAATCAGCTACTGATAACTTGCATATAGATGACTATTGCTCTGGAAGCTAAAACTGTTTAATAATTTGTCTTACAACAGCCCAAAGGTTTGATTTTAATGGATCTCTTGAAACAGTACTCCTAGTATCTCTTAAACTGACTTAGAGGTTAAAGTGTCATATTACTTCAATTTTCTGGATTATAGTGGCAGCATTTTGGAGTGAGCACTGTACAAAGAGTTTAACATGTATACTATTTTTACTTGTACTTTTTATTTTTCCCTAGATCTTTATCCATTTTCCTTGAGTATTTAAAAACTAGAGGAGTTTATGGACTATTCTAGGTAGACGAACTCTAGAGCTTCTGAAATGTGGAGATAGAATAGATAGAAAGGAGAGAGAAAAAGTAGTTTATAGACTAGGCCTTATCTATCTGCTCAGCTTCTCATATTCAGCAATAATTAATGCTTGATTTTAAAATCACATTAATGTTATCTGAATGACATACATTAATGAGAAAGAATAAATGCTAACAAGATGCATAATTCATTCTGGATAAAAAAATAACATTTGTGAAGAAAAATCAAAATATAAGTAAATGAATTAGGTAAATTTTAATATAAATTTTGTTGACATATCTTGATAGACATTTTGTCATACAGTTTAACAATTTTAAATTTTTTTCTGAAGCAATGTGACACACTGAAAAATGTCACAATACAATATAGAATATTTCTATTATTGTGCCCTGCAAGTGACTAAAACATTTGTGGTTATTTTCTTTTGATATTCTAGCACTGTCTTATTTCTATGAAGAAATAACCTTCAAATTGCCTCAGCTTGTTGAATGTCTATAGAGAACTTATTCATGACTGTGTGAAACAGCCAGCATTCTGCTAACATATAGTCATTTTCATTTAATGGAGGAATTATTTCAGATATAGAAAATACTTTTGTAAAAAAGATTAAAAAGTTATTTGATTCCTATCTACAAAAATGAGTTTTGAGTTTTATATTAAAAGACAAATACCAGGTAGTTCATGTTAGGTTATGTTCTGTTTCTTTGTTGTTGTTGCTGCTGTTTTTGGTTTTTTAATCTTGGTTTGAAACAACAAAGCTTTAATTATTGCACATGCTACATATATCACAGGTTGGTAGAGGAGCTCTATTCATTATAGATTTTAAGGGCTCTAGGTTGATAGTCGTTCCAAATTGGCATATACTCCCCTACTTATGCCAGAGAGGAGAGAAGCTCTGGAGGGTCTTGAACCAGCAATTCAATGCCAAGCCCTAAAGTGACACATGTCACTTCTGACTACAATTAATGACTGAAATGGCCACATGGCCACACCCAACTTTAAGGGATGGAGAAGGAAATATATTCCAAAGTGCCCAGAAGGAGAGGGGAAATGGAATATTAATGCATATTCATAATTTCAGCCCCATGACACTGCATTTGTATATTTTCAATAGAAAGATCAAATGATTTGCCAATGTCATATTTCTAATTAAAGGAAGAAAAAACATAACCCTCTCAGGAATATTCACTAACTGGCAGAAAATGAGACATTAAAACCTTCCTGGAAAAATATGTTGTATGTATGTGTGTGTGTGTGTGCGCGTGTGTACGTAACTGTATGTTATTATTGCATGCTCTATGATTGACTAAAAATTCTATATATGTATATATACTTTATTTGGAGCTAGACTGAGTTGAGGCTAGATATATGGGTACTCAGTAGGATAGTTTATTACAAAGGGGACCTTAACATTTAATGAAAATATAAAGTATTGGAGAAAAACATATTTTTCAGAACCCCTTTTTAGAGGAATACTAAATACAATTACAGGGCTTATTTTGTTTTGTCAAGCTACTTGGGGTGTGACTACTGTAATGGATTTTTTTAAATAACCATAGATGATCACTACATAATTTACTAAGTATGTGGAACCAATGAACTAGATCTGGCTGTTGTCAGCCAGTGGGGTATGGTAATTTAGAGCCAGGGATTTTTGACAACCAGATTTGCCTTTCTTCTGACCTTTGCCCACACAACAGTCAACTTGCCCTACAAATAAAAACTGAACAAATATTAAAAGAGTAGTGGTTTGAATAAGTCAAATTGTTCATGCTGTGGCTGAGGCATTATATTGCCCATTAATCTCCAGAATATGACTTTACTGATTTGACTCTCTAAATAGCAACTACCTCCTTCCCTCACCATTCCATGCAGTGCATTCCATCAAATATCATACAGCTGGTCCCAGACAAGAGAACAACATTGTTAAGTCAATGATACTGTGAATTAATGCATTAGGCCCATGTAAGAGAATATAGCTACATAAAAAGCAAAAACCAGTGAATATAAATGGTCTTACGCTCTAGCCATTTATCCCTCTCTTATTTTCCATTTCATGAGGACTGAATTCCTAGTAATCATAGTTGAAAATTTTTATGATGATTGTAATTTGCCTAAAAAATAATTCAGTATAGATAGTGTGTGCATTTTAACAAGGAATTCCCATTCCAGGGACAGTCATATATCACTTTTTCCACTGAGAGCACCCTCCTCCACTCCAGAGGTAATGATCACAAACACATTAACTATCTTTGTCTTTGGTCATATCCAGATGTTTTAGCAATCACCATATTTCATATCAGAAGTGGGTTTTCACTGATTAAATTAGTGGTTACCTTATTTATTGGCATGACATGTTAGAAATGGTTTTTCTTTGGTAAAATTAAAAGTTTTCAACTTAAATGAATTGTCTAAATTAGTATAAAGACATCCCTCAATCTCAAATAAACAGTATGTAAAAATCTAGCAAAGTTAGTAGCTTCTACCCTTACAGATTGTGCCAAAGACTCGGTCTATAAACTTTTCTGTATCAAGCCTCTGCTTTAAAGGATTTTGGTTGCCTGATGCTTTTAACAGTAACTGAGTCCTGCTTCTGGGATGCTATTCAGTGTTTAGTCAATCTTTCTTGTAAGTTAAGAGGGTCAAAGCTCCTGAAATAACAGACAGCTGGGACTTCATCAAGCTTACAGAACAGGCTGTATGAACCATGCTTTCCTCTTTATCAGTAAACACCTCTATTATAATAGAGCTTATTCTAGGATTTGACTTTATATAAACCTGGTTGCAATGTCTGAGGGAAGTAGCTAGCTTTTATTCATATAGAAGATTCAGTTGGCTACTCTTATTTGTTAAAAGTAAACAAAAAAAACCCTAAGAATTCTACATGTTCAAATTTTCTTAGGTTCATGCCCAGCATACTTAAATATAAGTTAATATCAATATCAATATAAATGAATAGTATCTCCATTTTTACTACTTGACATAGGGTAGTAAAAGTTTACCTCACTTACTGGGGTGGTCTTTAAAAAATATGGCATAGTAATTAACATTGACTAAATAACTAATTGCTAATCACTATTTTCATCTCAGAGCATGAGCTTCCATAAAAAAAGGAAATCAGGCAGTTATACTAGAAGATCATATTATTACAGATGATAAGGTTATCTACTTTTTCATTTTTATTATTTAAAACAAATTTATCTTCTGAAAGATTATTTTACATGCAAGAAGTCATTAAATTAGGGTTTTAGTGAATGACATACAAATAAAAAAATAAATAAAATTTGTAAAAATAATGAAAAATCACAAATTCTTAGATATCTGTATAAAATAAGGACCACTTCCCTAACTCATTCTATGAAGCCAACATAACCCTGATACAGAAACCTGGGGAAGACACAGTGAAAAACAAAAACTACAGGCCAATATCCCTGATGAACATAGAAACAAAAATCCTCAGTGAAATACTAGGAAAATGAATCCAGCAACACATCGAAAGGTTAATTCACCATGATGCAGTAGGTTTCATTTCTGATATGCAAGATTGGTTCAACATATGCAAATTAGTAAATGTGATTTATCACATACACAGGATTAAAAACAAAAACCATATGATCATCTCAACAGATGTGGTAAAAGCTTTTGAGAAACTCCAACATCCCTCACAATAAAAACCTTCAATAAAGTAGGCATCAAAGGAACATACCTCAAAATAATAAGAGTTATCTGTGTCAGACCCACAGCCTACCTCATACTGTGTGGGAAAAACTGGAAGCATCCCCCTTGAGAGCTGGAATAAGACAAGAATGCCCACCCTCACCACTCAGATTCAATATAATACTGAAAGTCCTTGCCAGAACAATCAGTCAAGAGAAATAAATAAAAGACATCAAGATAGAAAAAGAAGAAGTTAAACTATATCTCATCATGGAAAATATGGTTCTGTACCTGGAAAACACTACACTTGATCTTTGCCAAAAGGCCGAGAAGCGATGTACCTGGAAAACACTAAAGACTTCACCAAAAGGTGCTTGGAATTGACAAGCAAAATTTCAGGACACAAAATGAATGCATGAAAATCAGTAGCGCTTCTATTCACCAATAACATTCAAGCTGAGAGCCAAATCAATAATGCAAGCCAATTTATGATAGATGCAAAAGATAAAATACCTAGGAATACATCTAACTAAGGAGGTAAAGGAGCTCTACAAGGAGAACTGCAAACACTGCTAAAATAAATTATGGATGACATAATCAAATGGAAAAACATTCCATGCTCATGAATTAGAAGAATCAATATCATTTAAATGGCCATATGGCTCAAAGCAATTCACAGATTCAATGTTGTTCCTATTAAACTACCATCATTTTTCACAGAACTAGAGAAAAGCTATTCTAAAATCCATTTGGAATTTGAAAAGACCCCAAATAGGCAAAGCAATCTTAAGGAAAATGAACAGAGCTGGAGGCATAACATTATCTGACTTCAAACTATAGTACAAAACTACAGCAATCAAAACAGCATAGTCCTGGTACAAAAATAGACACATAGACCAATGGAACAGAATGGAGAACCCAGAAATAAAGCTACACCCATATAGCCATTCGGATCGTCAACAAACTCAGCAACAAATAAGCCCATGAGGAAAGTACTCTCTATTCAGTAAATGGTGCTGAGATAGCTGGCATATGCAGAAGAATGAAACTGGACCCCAACCTTTTGCCATATGTAAAAATTAACTCAAGATTGATTAAAGATTTAAATATAAGACCTCAAACTATAAAAATCCTGGAGGAAAAATTGGGAAACACCATTCTTGGGAAAGAATTTATGACTAAGCTCTCAAAAGCAATTGCAAACAAAAATGAAAATTGACAAGTAGGACCTAATTTAACTAAGGAGCTTCTGCACAGCAAAATAAATGATCAACAGAGTAAACAGACAACCTACAGAGTGAGAGAAGATATTTACATACTGTGCATCTGAGAAATGTCTAATATTAAGAATACATTAGGAACTTAATGCAACAAACAAAAACCAAACAAACCCCATTAAAACATGGGCAAAGGACAGACACTTCTCAAAAGAAAACATACATGTGGCCAACAAGCATATGATAAAATGCTTATATCACTAATCATCAGAGAAAAGCAAATCAAAACCATGGTAGGATATCATCTAACACAATCAGAATGGCTATTAGTAGTAAAAAGTCAAAAAACAACAGATGCTGGTGAGGTTGCAGAGAAAAGGGAACACTTGCATACTGTTGGTGGGAATGCAAATTAGTTCAACCACTGTGAAAAGCAGTTTGGAGATTTCTCAAAGAACTTAAAACAGAACTATCATTTGACTCAGCAATCCCATAAGAGGGTATGTATCCAAAGGAAACTAAATCATTCCTCCAAAAATACACATGCACTCATCTGTTCACAGCAGCACTATTCACAATAACAAAGACATGGAATCAACTTAGGCGCCCAACAATGGTGGATTAGATAAAAAAATGTGGTACATATACACTATGGAATACTATGCAGCCACAAAAAAGAATAAAATCATGTCCTTCGCAGCAACATGGATGCAGCTGGAGGCTGTAATCCTAAGCAAATTGACACAGGAACCAAAAACCAAATATCACATATTCTCACTTATAAGTGGCAGCTAAACATTGGGTACTCATGGACACAAACACAGCAACAATAGACACTGGGGACTACCAGAGGAGGGAAGAAGCAGGGGACAGATGTTGAAAAAATAACTACTGGGTACTATGTTCTGTGCCTGGTTGATGGGATCTAGTGTACCCCAAACCTCAGAATCACACAATATACCCAGGTAACAAACCTGGCCATGTAACCCCTAAATATGAAAGTTGAAAATATTAACAAAGAAATAATATTTGCCAACGTACCAAGTTTAAAAAGCCAGGCACAGAGACAAACCATTTTGCTCAGAATTACTCCTCAACTAGTCCAAGAACAGACTTAATAATTTACTGTCTCAATAAATTAACTTTTTCCCAAAGAACCTATGCATCTCTTGTGTGCCAGGGATGGTGTTGTACAGAGGATACTGTGATTACAATATCTATAAATAGTTTAGTTAAATAAGCAATATATATACATATATAGTAGTATGTAGTTATTGTTGTTGCTTCCTCTGTTTTGAAATTGTTTGATTAATTTATCAGTCACCCTTTTATGATGGCTTCAGAAAAGAGTGTATCTATGGTAAGCAAAAAAATAATGCTGGATATGAGTGTCTGAAAGCTGTTTTTTTTCAGGGTGAAGGTTAGGGAATTACCAATCTTCTTGAAGAATCTGACAAATAGGAACACAATGTATGTTTGTATTATGAGCATTCACTTTTTAAAAAGTTTTCAGTTAGCTGAGCCATAATATTAATGGAATATTTAAAGATGACTTCCTTTACTAAGAGTTATCTTATTAGGATTGTTTTTACAGGATGCTAGGGTTATTTTTGTATGCTAATTCTAGTTAGAGTTCTTTTGTAAATAAATATAATTTAGATAACTTCTTCCTAGAGTAGTTTGCAGGTTTCCATCCTGTATTATTTATATCTATTTTATTCAAATCAAAAATTTTTGGAGGTAGACACAAAGCATTTTTGTATTTACTACATATGTGACACTGTGGTTAGCTCAAAATATGTGATCAATGCATATTTTCTAGGAATAAATGGATATCTAGAAATGACAGCTTTCCAGATAGTAAAATAAAGAGTCAGAGAGAGATCCAAGATGGCCAATTACTAGCAGCTCAGGATTGCAGCTCCCAGTGAAAGCAAAGAGAATGAGTGGATGCCACACTTCCAGACGAATTTTTGTTGCCCACAGACAGGAGATTCCCAGCAGAGGAGCCCTTCGGGTCGCCAGTGTGACCCTTTTGGCTGGCACGGCTGTTTTGCCAGCGCCTCGGCGTGGTGGCTCTTGGTGCAGAGTAAACGGGACTGGGTCTCCTTTTGGATGATGTTTGGAGCTCTGGGAAGGCAGAGCAGCCCATTCAGCTGATTGAAAAAGGGACTGAAGAGGGAAGCCAGACCAGAGACCCCCGGGCAGAAAAGCACCACGAATCTCAACGTTGCTGTTTTAGCTGGCATTGCGGGTCGCCGCAGTGAAAATTACATAGGTTCTGGAGCTGGGAATCAACAAGCTGGACATTCACTCAGAGACCTAATTTGAAAGTTGGTAATTACAAAGACAACAGGTGGGTAAGTCCACAAAGATGAGAAGAAGCCAGCGTAAAAAAACTGAGAACACTCAAAGTCAGAATGTCTCTCCTTCTACAGAGGATGGTAGTTCCTCATCAGCAATGGAACAAGGCCTGATGGAAAACAAGTGTGAAGAATTAACAGAATCAGGCTTCAGAAGGTGGATAATAAGAAACTTCTGTGAGCTAAAAGAACATGTTCTAACCCAATGCAAAGAAACTAACAACTTTGAAAAAAGGTTTGACAAAATGCTAATGAGAATGGACAATTTAGAGAGGAATATAAATGAATTAATGGAGCTGAAAAACACAATATGGGAAATCCGCAAAGTATGCATAAGTCTTAACAGTCGAATTGATCAAGCAGAAGAAAGGATATCAGAGGTCAAAGACCAACTTAATGAAATGAAACGAGAAGATAAGATCAGAGAAAAAAGGGTAAAAAGGAATGAGCAAAGTCTCCAACAAATATGGGACTATGTGAAAAGACCTAATTTATGCTTAGTAGGTATAACTGAATGTGACAAAGAGAATGAATCCAAGTTGGAAAATATTCTTCAGGATATTATCCAGGAAAATTTTTCTAAACTAGTAAGGTTTGACAATACTCAACTCCAGGCAATACAGAGAACCCCACAAAGATATTCCTCAAGAAGACCAACCCCAAGACACATAATTGTCAGATTTACTCGGATTGAAATAAAGGAGAAAATATTAAGAGCAGCCAGAGAGAAAGGCCAGGTTACCCATAAAGGGAAGTCTATCAGACTCACAGCAGATCTCTCAGTAGAAACTCTACAAGCCAGAAGAGAGTGGGGGTTAATATTTAACCTCCTTAAAGAAAAAAACTTGCAACCCAGAATTTCATATCCAGCCAAACTGAATTTCGCAAGTGAAGGAAAAATAAAATTTTTTGCGAACAAGCAAGAACTCAGAGATTTCATCACCACCAGGCCTGTTTTACAACAACTTCTGAAAGAAGTGCTATACACAGAAAGGAACAACCAGCATCAGTTATCCCAAAAACTTACCACAGAGTAAAGAATATTACAATAATGAAGAATCTACATCAACTAACGGGCAAACAGCCAGTTAGCACCAAATAACAGTATTAAACTCACATATATCAATATTAATCCTAAACTTAAATGGATTAAATGCCCCAATTAAAACATACAGTTAGACAAACTGAATAAAAAGTTAAAACCCATCGGTGCACTGTATTCAGACCTTTCTTATAGGCAAGGACACACAAAGACTCAACATAAAGGGATGGAG
>PVKP010033546.1:0-24940 GCA_004027715.1 Plecturocebus donacophilus | reverse complement strand
GGGTCTCTGAGTGGACGTCTGGCTTGTTGGTGATGAAGTTTTTTCTGTTTCTTAGTTTTCCTTCGGGGGGCGCCCCTTCCCCACAGAGCTGGGCCTTCCCGGGTTCAGCTGTGCTCGCTCTCTCCTCAGCGCTTCCAATTGCTGTTCTCCTTGTGGGGATGGGACCAGCGGAGCCTTTGGGCACCCAGTCCCGTACACTCCGCACTCAGAAGCGCCGCGCCAGCCAAAAGAGTCGCGCTGGCGACCCAGGTGGCTCCTTCGCCGGGAATCTCCCAGTCTGTGGGCATCAAAAATTTGTCTGCAATTGCAGCATCCACTCGCTCTCTGCACTTTCACTGGGAGCTACAATCCTGAGCTGCTGCTACGCAGCCATCTTGGATCTCTGTCCCGGAATGCTCTTCTTAAACCCATTCTCGAATGTATAAATATTAAAAATATTTAGTAAATATTAAATGTTAGTAAATATTAAAAAAAGATTGCTGGTGTTATTTCAGCTTTCTGCATATAACATTCTCTATTTTCAGTGAACTGACTTAGAGGAGTACGTAATGATGTGAAGAATTGTATGCTATACATTTTTAAATTTTACTGTGTATATTTGAGGCTTTCAACATGTTACAGAGTACATTTTTTAAAGACACCTTGTGTTCAAAGGAAGTCCATATTACATCATCAAACCTGATCATGAATATAGCTTGTAATATTTAAATATTCTTTGATATTTTTCTTTTGAAAAAATATTTATAAAGGAAGCAATTTGTTTTTGTATGTGTGTGTGACGGAGTCTGGCTCTTTGTCCAGGCTGGAGTGCAGTGGCGCAATCTCAGCTCACTGCAACCACCACCTCTGGGGTTCAAGCAATTCTCTGCCTCAGCCTCCCGAGTAGCAGGGATTACAGACACCCACCACCACGCCCGGCTAATTTTTTTTATATTTTTGTAGAGACGGGGTTTCACCATCTTGGCCAGGCTGGTCTTGAACTCCTGACCTCATGATACACCCGCTTCAGCCTACCGAAGTGCTAGGATTACAGGTGTGAACCTCTGCACCCGGCTGCAATTTGAATTTTATAATTTTGATTAAAAACAAACCTGCAGAAGTGATACTGTATAGAAAGACCTTTTAAATTCCAACAGTTTTAAAATGCTTTAAATGTTATTGCCAGGGCTGTGCACTTTAGTGATATGACGTTTTATTCTTTTTTTTTTCTTGAGATGGAGTTTCACTCTTGTTGCCCAGGCTGTAGTGAGTGCAATGTTGTGATCTCTGCTCACTGTAGCCTCTGCCTCCCGGGTTCAAGCGATTCTCCTGCCTCAGCCTCCCAAGTAGCTGGGATTACACACATGCGCCATCACACCCGGCTACTTTTGTATTTTTGGTAGAGACAGGGTTCTCCATGTTGGTCAGACTGGTCGACAGTTTAAAGTATTTCAGTATGAGCCAAAGTAGTAAATGACAACACTGCATTTATTACAGTAGGCAAACATTGTTAAGCCAAGGAAATGTGAAAAATAGGAGTAATAACTGCTTTAGTTTAGGTCCTAGTAGAATGAGAGACTAATTTTACCTTGAATGAAGTATGCATTTAGCTTAACTATGGCTTAATAGCAATTGAGATTCCATAATTTCCTTATAATTTATAGATTTTAGTCTTTAAGATTTTGCAGATAACTTGACTTCCTAGTAGTTGTACTGTCATAATTAGGAAGTGACTCACATTGATATTCTTGAGAAGTTTTAATGAATGTAGTGGTCTGTGTAAGAACTGGTGACATTCCTTTAATTATTTAGTGACTTCACTCTTGAGTAAATCTTATAAGCTCTTCAGTTGAGACTGATCATGTTTTTGTGAAAAAACATCAAGCCCCAGTTAAGGAAAAAATGAAATGTATTTTATAAGTAAGAAAAGCCATTATCATTTTAACTATAGAACTAACTTAAAATTTTAGAGTCTGCCCCAAATTCTCTGAGAATTGGAAGCCCATTGAGCCCAAAGAAAAATAGTGAAACAAGTATTCTTCAAGCAATGTCTAGAGGTTTGTCTACCAGTTTGCCTGACTTGGACTCAGAACCTTGGATAGAAGTAAAAAAGAGACATCAGCCAGCCCCAATGAAATTGAGGGTAAGTTGTTACAGACTGAGTGAAGTGTGATATGCCCTGGATGGAGTATAAGGTCAGTGCATTTTATGTTTATCAGGTACACATGTAAAATTTGAAAAAGTTAAAAAAAATTTTTAATTTGTAATTGTTGACCTTCAGTAGACACTAATGGATTATTGTATGAGGAAAATAAGTTGTATCAATTTTTAAAGTGTATTTTTTATTTCTGAACATGATTTAAGAATTTTGGGAGGTGGACACAGTGGCCCATACTTGTAATCACAGCACTTTGGAGGCCGAGGCAAGAAGATTGCTTGAACCAGAAGTTCTGGGTCACCTGGGCAACATAGGGAGACCCTGTCTCTACAAATAATTCAAAAAATTAGCCGAGCATGGTAGAGCGTGTCTGGGGTCTCAGCTACTCAGGAGGCTGAGGCAGGAGGAACACTTGAGCCCAGGAGGTTAAGGTTGCAGTGAGCCACGATCATACCACTGCACAGAGTGAGAGCCTGTCTCAAAAAAAAAAAAGAATTTTTTTTTTGATTTGGCTTTTCTACTTGTGATTAATTTTAACTTAAATAATATTTCCGTTTTTTATAAAGTTGAAAAAATATGACTTTTTTTTCTTTTTTTTTTTTGAGACAGAGTCTTGTTTTCTTGCCCAAGCTGGAGTGCTGTGGTGCAGTATTGGATCACTTCAGCCTCTGCCTCCTGGGTTCAAGAGTCTTGTGCCTCAGCTACCTGAATAACTGGGATTATAGGCTCGCTTCACCATGCCCAACCAACTATTTTTTGTGTGTGTTTCTGGTAGAGATAGGATTATGCATGTTGCCCAGGCTGGTCTCAAACTCCTGTCCTCAAATAATTTGTCTACCTTGGCCTCCTAGAGTGCTGGGATTACAGGCATGAGCCTCTCTGTGCCTGGCCAGAAAAAATATAAAGTTTAAAGTTATACTCATGTTAATTATTTGTAAGGTTCTAGGGATGTATATCAGGTTTATATATGTTTTGGTGATTTAATGCACAAAAGGAAAAGAAAATTGAATTTCTTGCTGGGGGTACGTGAGGGAGTGAGATGGTGATATAAAAAGAACAGTAGGAGATCCTTGTGGTAGTACTGCTCTGCATTTTTCACTGGTGGTAGATAAACTTACATATGTGATAGGATTTCTTTGGTCTCAATCACAAATGAGTGCAAGTAAAACTGGGGAAGTTAAGCTAAGATTTATTTATACCGAAGTCAATACCTTGTTTGGGATGTTGTAGTATATTTTTGTAAGATGCTAACATTGGGGGAAACCAGGACATATATATATAAACCTTCACATTCTTTGTATCAAGTGATTTTTTTTCTTCTTGAGACTTTTTTTTGAGATGGAGTCTCACTCTTGTTGCCCAGGCTGGAATGGAGTGCATTGGTGGGATCTCGGTTCACTGCAACCTTCACCTTCTGGGGTCAAGTGAGTCTCCTGCCTCAGACTCCTGAGTCACTAGGATTACAGGCGCCTGCTACCAAGTCTGGCTAATTTTTGTATTTGTATTTTTATTTATTTTTTGAGAGAGTCTTGCTCTGTTGCCCACGTTGGAGTGCAGTGGTGCCATCTCAGCTTACTACACCTCCTGGGTTCAAGTCTCCTGTCTCAGCCTCCCGAGTAGCTGGGATTACAGGCATCCGCCACCATGGCCAGCTAATTTGTTTTGTATTTTAATAGAGACGGTGGTGGGGGTTCACCACCTTGGCCAGGCTGGTCTCGAATTCCTGACCTCAGGCGGTCCACCTACCTCGGCCTCCTAAAGTGTTAGGATTACAGGCATGAGCCACCATGCCCGGCCGATTGCATGCTCTTGGTAAGTGAAAACGTCCTATGTACTTGGACATCTAGACTGGGCAGATAATAGGAATGCTGGTTCTTTTTCTCCACAATTGCAAAAAAAAAAAAAAAAAAAAAAAAGAGTACTTTTCTCTGAGACATAGAATTTCTTAATGTATCTCATTCATTGGTGAAATTACCTTTTCTTTTTCTCTCCCAGCTGTTTTAGAGATTCAGAATAATACCAGGATATGTTCAAATTCTATCCAGCCCTAGCACCCAAAACATGAGCCCTCCCTTATCAAATCTTATTTTGTTTAGAAAGCAATTCTTGGGCTTTTAGTTGGGAGTGATCTTTGTATAGTTTTATATTCTGAGATAAAGGAATTAGATTGACTGTTCTAGCTGTGTTCTATAATTGGTTTTGCAAATACGTACTTTGATTGCCATCCAATAGTTCATTCCTACTCTTTGTAACTGCCATCTCTATACTTTCTAGAACCCTGGCAGGATCAATGGCTTTTGTCTCCCCTTTAGCCTTTCTTTGTATCAGTTCTAGGTTGCTATTTTCTCTGCTCTTGTTTATTATCAATACAATCCCATTTATTTTCTGCTTTCCAGAAATTCATAGAAGTCTTTAATCTTCTGATAGTAATGCTTATTTTCAGTATTGATGTGGATTTATTGTTTTCATTCTTTGCATTGTGTATTATTACTGCAAATAAGCAGGCACACTTAAGTCATCTTCAATACCTAATCTCTCCTTTTTCTTTCTTTTTTTTGAGACAGCGTCTCACTCTGTTGCCCAGGCTAGAGTGCAGTGGCGTGATCTCAGTTCACTGCAACGTCTGCCTCCTGGGTTCAAGCGATTCTTCTGCCTCAGCCTCCCAAGTAGCTGGGATTATAGGCGTGTGCCACCACGCCCAGCTAATTTTTTGTATTGTTAGTAGTGACAGGGTTATGCCATGGTAGCCAGGATGGTCTTGATCTTCTGACCTCATGTTCCACCCGCCTCGGCCTCCTAAAGTGCTGGGATTACAGGCGTGAGCCACTGCACCCGGCTCTCAATCCCTAATCTCTTAAATGGTCTTTTCCTGACCGGGTGCAATGGCTCCTGCCTGTAATCCCAGCACTTTGGGAGGCTGAGGTGGGCAGATCACGAGGTCAGAAGATCAAGATCATTCGGGCCAATACAGTGAAACCACATCTCTACTAAAAATACCAAAAAAAAAAAAATTAGCTGGGTATGGTGGCGCACACCTGTAGTCCCAGCTACTTGAGAGGCTGAGGCAGGAGAATTGCTTGAACCCAGGAGGCAGAGATTGCAGTGAGCTGAGATTGCGCCATTGCCCTACTGCCTGGGCGACAGTGCGAGACTCCATCTCAAAAACAAAACAAAACAAAAATCATGGTCTTTTCCTCAGAAATTACAAAAATAAATTTAATAGTTTGGTGTTTATTCTCTTAGACTTTTATCATGTACCTGCGAGTGTGAAAAACAATATATAGTTTAAAATATATAATTAATGTTTTTAAAAATATATATTCACAGTGTTTTACAACTTGCCTGTTTTTAGTTAAAACATCATGGGCAGCCTTCTGTTTACTAGAGTGTTAGCTCCATCAGGACAGAGTTGTCATTAAATTTATTGCTTTATGTCCCTTCTTAAAACAGTGCCTGGCTCAGAGGAAGCACTCAGATAATTATCAACTAACTAAGTGAATATTATTGGGACTGGGAATTTTGAAAGGGAAGAGTTGTTTTTTCCTAGACATAGGAAGTTAGCATGCACTGAAGGGTAAAATAGGCCAGAGGATGACAAGTGAAAGTGACACCAAGGAGAAACTTATTTCCTTCTTCTGGGAGTTTTGGACTAGTTTATATTGTTAGAAGATCCAGGATCTGAAAGCTTAGACTTATTTTTTTTTTCAAGGCAGAGTCTAGATTTGTTGCCCAGTGTGGAGTGCAATAGCACTATCTTGGCTCACTGCAACCTCCGCGTCCCAGGTTCAAGCAATTCTCCTGCCTCAGCCTACCAAGTAGCTGGTACACAGGTGCCCACCACTGCTCCCAGCTAATTTTTGTATTTTTAGTAGAGATAGGGTTTCAGCATGTTGGCCAGGATGGTCTCGATCTCTTGACCTCATGATTCATCCGCCTCTGCCTCCCAAAGTGCTGGGATTACAGGCGTGAGCCACTGTGCCCAGCAGCTTAGACTTTTAATGTAAGCCAACAGCTGTTTTAAGTTCTTTTTTTGAGATGGAGTCTTGCTGTGTCCCCCAGGCTGGAGTGCAGCAGCACGATCTTAGCTTACTTCAACCTCTGCCTTCTAGGTTCAAGCGATTCTTCTGTGTCAGCCTCCCAAGTAGCTGCGACTACAGGCGTGTGCCACCATATGTGGCTAATTTTTGCATTTTTAGTAGAGATGGGGTCTTGCCATGTTCAAACTGGTCTTGAACTCTTGGCCTCAGGTGATCTGCCCACCTTAGTCTCCCAAAGTGCTGGGATTACAGGCATGAACCACCATACCCGGCCTAGTTGTTTTAAGTTCCATAGGAGGGGTAGGCTTTTTAACAGTTGTTGAATATTAGCATGAATTTGACATGAAAATGGGCCATGTGGGGATAAGGATAGAGTATAGAGATTAGGTAAGAAACTGTTATTATCATTTTGAGGTAAAAACGTGCAGAATAAGGAAGATTATTGACTCTGAAAATCAAAAGACCTTGGTTCGATTGATTGATTGATTGAAATGGAGTCTTGCTATTGTCGTCCAGGCTGGAGTGCAGTGGTGTGATCTTGGCTCACTGCAACCGCCCTGCCTCCCGGGTTCAGATGAATCTCCTGCCTCAGTCTCCTGAGTAGCTGGGATTACAGGCACCTACAACCACTCCAGGCTGATTGGTTCTATTTATAGTTATGAAATTATAGGCAAATGCTTTCATATCTCTAGGCCTTTGTTTTTTTATCAGTAAAATGAATCAGTGTGAAAGGTAATGGTTGATTAAGACTATTCAAACTCTAAAAGAGTCTTTAATCTTTATTCAACTTTGTGGTTTTCTTTAGTCTTAAATTTATTGGACCAAAATAATACTCACTTGATTTTCTTTTACAGTTTGGCTGTTAAAATAGTAATTGAGCATAAAAGCTTGATATTACTGACTTGCAACACTGTTTTATGACATTTAATTTAAAAGTGATAGAAGATTTTTTTATATAAATTACCAATTTCTTCCTTCAGGAATCAATGTCTGTGCCTGAAGGGTCATTAAATCAGCTATGTTCTTCAGAAGAAGCAGAACAAGAAGAACTTGATTTTTTGTTTGATGAAGAGATTGAACAAATAGAACGAAAAAACACATTTACTGATTGGTCTGATAATGATTCAGATTATGAAATTGATGACCAAGACTTAAACAAGATTTTAATTGTAACTCAGACACCACCTTATGTGAAAAAACATCCTGGAGGAGATCGAACAGGCAACCACATGTCTCAGGCAAAAATTACATCTGAACTTGCTGGAGTTATCAATGATGGCCTATATTATTATGAACAGGATCTATGGATGGAAGAAGATGAAAACAAACACACAGCCATAAAGGTAATTGTTTCTGGCCAACATCTTTCTGCTGATGCTTTATTTTGATTGTATGTTACTATTTATATTTCTTAAACTTGAGGCTTTATTTTATGAAATGTTGAATATAAACATATTATATTTAACTGGAAAAATTCCTGGAAATATACCTGATAATTACCACCTAAGGAATCATTTTATTTTATGAAAGTAACAGTGTGATGAATACTATAATTATGAAAGAAAATTAGCACTCACTGAGTTAAACCCTTGCTTTTTTTTTTTTTTTTAGGTGAAAATGCTAAGAACGCCCTTTCTCATATGAAAGAATAAAAACAAGTTACTATGGACAGGCTTAATTTATATGTTCATTACTTACCTGGCTATCACCCCAGCTGTATGAGCCAGTGGCTTTAGAGAACACTTACTTTTCTTGCCCCTTTCTCTTTTCCCCACTTAGTCTATGATGCGTGATCCAGGGTTGTGGACAAACTGTAGATGACTTAACTGGATGATTGTCTCTCTTGGTCCAGTCATTACTGTGGTGCTAGGGATACTTTTTACAACCTTGTTCTAAGTTTTTATCTTCTTGCATTTCATTCACCCCAGATCCTGGTCCCTATCCTAGTTAATAAAGTAAAATAGAGAGCCAGAATAGTTTACTAGGTGTCTGTACCACTTCAATATCAATTATAATGGTGCAAGTATGGGAATAAAAGGGATCTTTTTCTGCCATTAAGGTTATCAGAAAAGCCCCAATAGTTAAATATTTGTTTTCAGGACAAGGTATAATAAGGGAAAGTTATATAACATTATATGCCAAATAGGAAACTCATCTTGGTTGGAAATAAAGTTGTAGGAAGAAAAACTGGCCAACTAGTGTCTGAGTAGTGGGTACTGCCTGTTGATGGGGTTTCATGTTATCAGCAAGAAGTGTACTGGCCTTCTTGGCTCCTCGTTTCTTTTCTTCCTGGAATCTCCAGTACTGTTTAGCCTTCTGTAATCACTGCATTCTTGGAGAACCCGCCTCAGGCTATGATAGCTTGTTATGTGATTTAGAACCTGAGCAGTTCCTGCCTGTCCTAATGCTGTGGGAAAGGAAGCGCGTTTTTATAATGCTTCTCAGTTGAAAGTCTTTTCTAGTGTAAGCATTGCTATTTTATTTGTAACAGAACAGAGATTCTAGTAAATTCTACTAATAATCAGTTAAAATTCTTCTTCTCCCATTCTCTATCCCTTTACCCAGCTTTGTTTTTCACTGTAGGATATATCAGTATCTATAATTCTATATATTTTACTTACCTTTATTCTCTTGAAGAAAAACCATAGATGTAATACCATTGATGATAGGATTTTTTTTGTCTATTTTGTTTATTACTTTTGTATCTCTAGTTCTAGAATAGTTTCTGGCACAAAGAAATGTTCAATTCATATTTGTTAAAGTGGATAAACAAATTACGGAGTAAACATTATGCACAAACTAAAGGAACCTAATCACTGTATATAATATTGATTCTGTGGGAAATGTTTTCAGTCTTCCAAGTAACAAATTTGTAAGCTGTCTTGAGTAACATGCCATTTGTAGGTGATTATTTCCTTAAAGCATAGACAACAATAATTAAAAGCCACATACGGAGTTCTTGAAACATGTGCTGATCTTATTCAGTAAATATTAATCAAAGGAAAGTAATCTTGGCTGTATAACTTTAACCTTTATAATTGCTGATATATCTTACTTTGACCTGATTCTTACGTACATTCTCATAATTTAACTTATTCTCTTTGGTTCTGATTCTGTGCTCTACGTGTAGTTTCTCCTTAGACTTGTACTTTTCCTGTGGGTCTGCTTAAAGGGAGATAAATCAGTCATTTAACATATACCATTGAACTCTTACTATGTGCCAGACACTGCTAGAAACTGGGCACAGAGTGAGAAGATAACAAATAGGATTTCTATATGCCTAAAACCTACAGATAATTGGGGGAACAGACATAAAAATAAACCCACAATAAGTACTTAATCACGAATTACAATAAATATTCTTTTTTTATTATTACTGCATTTTAGGTTTTGAGGTACATGTGAAGAGCATGTAAGATTGTTGCATAGGTACACACATGGCAGTGGTTTGCTGCCTTCCTCCCCATCACCTATATCTGGCATTTCTCCCCATGTTATCCCTCCCCAACTCCCCACCCTCAGCTGTCCCTCCCCTATTTCCCCCCCGTAGACCCCAGTGTGTGATGCTCCCCTCCCTGTGTCCATGTGTTCTCACTGCTCAACACCCGCCTATGAATGAGAACATGCGGTGTTTGATTTTCTGTTCCTGTGTCAGTTTGCTGAGAATGATGGTTTCCAGGTTCATCCATGTCCCTACAAAGGACACAAACTCATCGTTTTTTATCACTGCATAGTATTCCATGGTGTGTATGTACCACATTTGCCCTGTCCAGTCTATCATCGATGGGCATTTGGGTTCGTTCCAGGTCTTTGCTATTGTAAACAGTGCTGCAAGGAACATTCGTGTTCATGTGTCCTTATAGTAGAATGATTTATTGTCCTTTGGATATATACCCAGTAATGGGATTGCTGGGTCAAATGGAATTTCTATTTCTAGGTCCTTGAGGAATCCCCACACTGTCTTCCACAATAGTTGAACTAATATACACTCCTACCAACAGTGTAAAAGTGTTCCTATTTCTCCACGTCCTCTCCAGCATCTGTTGTCTCTAGATTTTTTAATGATCACCATTCTAACTGGCATGAGATGGTATCCCAATGTAGTTTTGATTCACATTTCTCTAATGACCAGTGATGATGAGCATTTTTTCATGTTTGTTGGCCTCATATATGTCTTCTTTTGTAAAGTGTCCATTCATATCCTTCACCCACTTTTGAATGGGCTTGTTTGTTTTGTTCTTGTAAATCTGTTTTAGTTCGTTGTAGATTCTGGATATTAGCCCATCAGTCAGATGAGTAGATTGCAAAATTTTTTTCCTATTCTGTTGGTTGCCAATTCACTCTAATGACTGTTTCTTTTGCTATGCAGAAGCTGTGGAGTTTGATTAGATCCCATTTGTCTACTTTGGCTTTTGTTGCCAATGCTCTTGGTGTTTTGGTCATGAAGTCCTTGCCTACGCCTATGTCCTGAATGGTTTTGCCTAGATTTTCTTCTAGGGTTTTTATGATGGTAGGTCTTATGTTTAAGTCTTTAATCCATCTGGAGTTAACTTTAGTGTAAGGTGTCAGGAAGGGGTCCAGTTTCTGCTTTCTGCACATGGCTAGCCAGTTTTCCCAACACCATTTATTAAACAGAGAATCCTTTCCCCATTGCTTGTTTTTGTGAGGTTTGTCAAAGATCAGATGGTTGTAGATGTGTGGTGTTGCCTCCAAGGCCTCTGTTCTGTTCCATTGGTCTATATCTCTGTTTTGATACCAGTACCATGCTGTTTTGATTACTGTAGCCTTGTAGCATAGTTTGAAGTCAGGTAGCATGATGCCTCCAACTTTGCTCTTTTTGCTTAGAATTGACTTAGTTATGCGGGCTCTCTTGGTTCCATATGAAGTTTAAGGTGTTTTTTTCCAGTTCTGTGGAGAAGGTCATTGGTAGCTTGATGGAGATAGCGTTGAATCTGTAAATTACTTTGGGCAGTTTGGCCATTTTCACAATATTGATTCTTCCTAACCATGAGCATGGAATGTTTCTCCTTCTGTTTGTGTCCTCTCTTATTTTGTTGAGCAGTGGTTTGTAGTTCTCCTTGAAGAGGTCCTTTACATCCTTTGTCAGTTGTTTCCTAGGTATTTTATTCTCTTTGTAGCAATTGTGAATGGCAGTTTGTTCTTGATTTGGTTCTCTTTAAGTCTGTTATTGGTGTATAGGAATGCTTGTGATTTTTGCACATTGATTTTGTATCCTGAGACTTTGCTGAAGTTGCTTATCAGCTTAAGGAGAGTTTGGGCTGAGACGATGGGGTCTTCTAAATCTAAAATCATGTCATCTGCAAATAGAGACAATTTGACTTCCTCCTTTCCTAATTAAATACGCTTTATTTCTTTTTTTTTTTTCCAGGTTGCTCTGGCTAGAACTTCCAATACTATATTGAATAGAAGTGGTGAGAGAGGGCATCCTTGTCTAGTGCTGGATTTCAAAGGGAATGCTTCCAGTTTTTGCCCATTCAGTATGATATTGGCTGTGGGTTTGTCGTAAATAGCTTTTATTATTTTGAGATATGTTCCGTTGATACCTAGTTTATTGAGAGTTTTTAGCATAAAGGGCTGTTGAATTTTGTTCAAGACCTTCTCTGCATCTATTGAGATAATCACGTGGTTTTTGTCGTTGGTTCTGTTTATGTGGTGAGTTACGTTTATAGTCTTACATATGTTGAACCAGCCTTGCATCCCTGGGATGAAACCTACTTGATCGTGATGGATAAGCTTTTTGATGTGTTGTTGTAATCGCTTTGCCAATATTTTATTGAAGATGTTTGCATCTATGTTCATCATGGTTATTGGCCTGAAGGTTTCTTTTCTTGTTGAGTCTCTGCTGGGTTTTGGTATTAGGATGATGTTGGTCTCATAAAATGATTTGGGAAGGATTACCTCTTTTTGTATTGTTTGGAATTGTTTCAGAAGGAGTGGTACTAGCTCCTCTTTGTATGTCTGGTAGAATTCAGCTGTGAACCCATGTGGACCTGGGCTTTTTTTGGTTGGTAAGCTATTAATTGCTGCCTCAACTTCAGCCCTTGTTATTGGTCTATTCAGGGTTTTGACTTCTTCCTGGTTTAGGCTTGGGCAGATGCAAGTGTCCAGGAATTTATCCATTTATTCCAGGTTTACTGGTTTGTGTGCATAGAGTTGTTTGTAGTAATCTCTGATTGTGGTTTATATTTCTGTGGAATCTATGGTGATGTTCCCTTAATCGTTTTTTATTGCATCTATTTGATTATTCTCTCTTTTCTTCTTTATTAATCTGACTAGTGGTCTATTTTGTTGATCTTTTCGAAAACCAGCTCCTGGGTTTACTGATTTTTTTGAAGGGTTTTTTGGGTCTCTATCTCCTTCAGTTCTGCTCTGACCTTAGTTATTTCTTGTCTTCTGTTAGCTTTTGAGTTTTTTTGATCTTTCTCCTCTAGCTCTTTCAATTTTGATGATAGGGTGATCTTTCCTTTCTTCTCATGTGGGCATTTATTGCTATAATTTTTCCTCTAGACACTGCTTTAAATGTGTCCCAGAGATTCTGGTACGTTGTATCTTCGTTCTTGTTGGTTTTGAAAAACATCTTTATTTCTGCCTTCATTTCATTGTTTCTCCAGTCAACATTCAAGAGCCAGTTGTTCAGTTTCCATGACGTGCAGTTCTGAGTTAGTTTCTGAATTATGAGTTCTAATTTGACTGCACTGTGGTCTGAGAGACTGTTTGTTATGATTTCTGTTCTTTTGCATTTGCTGAGGAGTGATTTACTTCTAATTATGTGGTCAATTTTAGAGTAGGTGTGATGTGGTGCTGAGAAAGAATGTATATTCTGTGGATTTGGGGTGGAGAGTTCTGTAAGTGTCTATTAGGTTTGCTTGGTCCAGGTCTCTTGAGTTCAAGTCCTGGATATCCTTATTAATTTTCTATCTCATTGATCTGTCTAATATTGACAGTGGAATGTTAAAGTCTCCCACTATTATGGTGTGGGAGTCTAAGTCTCTTTGTTGTCATCATGAAGAACTTGCTTTATGTATCTGGGTGCTCCTGTATTGAGCCCGTATATATTTACAATCATTAGCTCTCTTGTTGCATTGATCTTTTTACCATTATGTAATGTCCTTCTTTGTCTCTTTTGATTCTTTATTGGTTTAAGGTCTATTTTATCAGAGACTAGGATTGAAACTCCTGGGATTTTTTTCTCCATTTGCTTGGTAGATCTTCCCGCATCCCTTTATTTTGTGCCTATGTGTATCCTTGCATGTGAGATGGGTTTCCTGGATACAGCACACCAATGGGTTTTGACTTTTTAACTAATTTGCCCCTCTGTGTCTTTTGATTGGGGCATTTAGCCCATTTACATTTAAGGTTAATATTGTTATGTGTGAATTTGCTCCTGACATTTTGATGATAGCTGGCTGTTTTGCCCGTTAGTTGATGCTCTTTACCATTTGGTACGTTTTTGGAGTGGCTGATACTGGTTGTTCCTTTCTCTGTTTAGTGCTTCTTTCAGGAACTGTTGTAAAGCGGGCCTGGTAGTGATGAAATCTCTGAGCAATTGCTTGTTCATAAAGGATTTTATTTCTCCTTCGCTTACGAAGCTTAGTTTGGCTGGATATGAAATTCTAGATTGAAAGTTCTTTTCTTTAAGGATGTTGAATATTGGCCCCCACTCTCTTCTGGCTTGTATAGTATCTGCTGATTTGCTGTGTGTCTCATGGGATTTCCTTTGTGGGTAACCCGACCTTTCTCTCTGGCTGCCCTTAGCATTTTTTTCCTTCATTTCAACCCTGGTAAATCTGATGATTATGTGCCTTGGGGTTGCTCTTCTTGAGGAATATCTTTGTGATGTTCTCTGTATTTCCTGGACTTGAATGTTGGCCTGCCTTGCTAGGCTGGGGAAGTTCTCCTGGATAATATCCTGAAGAGTGTTTTCCCGCTTGGATTCATTCTCTCCATCACATTCAGGTATACCGATTAAATGTAGATTAGGTCTTTTCATATAATCCCATATTTCTTGGAGGCTTTGTTCACTTCTTTTTACTCTTTTTTCTCTAATCTTGCCTTCTCATTTTATTTCATTGAATTGATCTTCATTGGATATTTTCATCCTTTTCATGCTGGTTTCCTCCCATCTTTGTGGATTTACCTACCTGTGGTCTTTGTGGTTGGTGACTTTCAGATGCGGTCTCTGAGTGAACATCGTTTTTGTTGCTGATGAAGTTCTTTCTGTTTCTTAGTTTTCCTTCTGATAGTCGGGCCCCCCTGCTGTAGGACTGCTGGAGGTCCACTCCAGACCCTGCTTGTCTGGGGATCACCTGCAGTGGCTGCAGAACAGTAAAGGTGGCTGCCAGTTTCTTCTGTTATCTTTGTACCAGAAGGATACCCACCAGATGTCAGTCTGAGCTCTCCTTTATGAGGTGTGTCTTTGGATACACAGGGGTCAGGGAGCTGGTTGAGAAGACAGTCTGTTCCTTATAGAAGCTCAAGTGCTGAGCTGTGAGCTCCGTAGTTCTGTTCAGAGCTACTGGGCAGGTATGTTTTAGTCTGCTGCAGTGGAACTCATAACTGCCTTTTTTTTCCCATGTGCTCTGTCCCGTGAAGGTGGGGCTTTATTTATAAGTTCCTGTCATTCTGCTGCATTTTTTCAGAGATGCCCTGCCCAGTGAGGAGGTAGCCTAGTCACAGTCTGCCAGCAGAGGTGTTACTGAGCTGCTGTGGGCTCTGCCCAGCTGCTGTGTGAACTTCCTTGTGGTTTTGTTTATAGGGATATAATTAGAACTGCCTTGGTAATGGCAGTCTGCCTCAGTAATGGCGGAGTATCTCTGTAATGGTGGACTGCCTTGGTAATAGCAGATTGCCTCAGTAATGGCAGACTGCCTCATAATGGTGGACTGCCTCAGTAGTGGTGGGCTGCCTCAGTAGTGGTGGACTGCCTCGGTAATGGCGGACGCCCTTCCTCCCGAAGAGCTGGACCGTCCCACGTCCAGCTGTGCCTCCTGTGAAACTCTCAACCCAGAGCATTTCAGATTGCTGGTCTTTGTGGGGGTGGGACCCGCCGAGCAGATCACCTGGCTCCCTGTTTCAGCTTCCTTTTTTTTCAGTTGGACGGGAGACTCTGTCTCCCAGGCATCCTAGTCACCAGTTGAAACAGCACCCGGATTTGTGTGAGTTTTTTTTGCGGAGACCGGGTGTGCTGGCTGAAACAGCCGTGCGGTAGACTTGTGGCGCTTTTCTTCCCGGGAATCTCCTGGTCTTTGGGCAGTAAAAATTCGTTTGGAAATGTGGTGATCACTCACATTCTGCGTTTTCGCTGGGAACTGCACTCCAGAGTTGTTCCTGTTCGGCCATCTTGGATCCTCTCCTTTATTTGTTAATTTTTAAATATTTTTGTAGAAATGAGATCTCACTATGCTGCTAGGCTGGTCTTGAACTCCTGGCCTCAAGAGATTCTATGGCCTTGGCCTCCCAAAGTGTTGGTATAATAGGTATACCACACTGCACCTGGTCAAGCTAGTGATTAATAATAATAAAAGTGAATGTAATAAATTCCCATGTTCCTGAAAACAGTGATATGTTTTTTAAATAACTCAGCATTCAAAGAAGAAATTAGTGGAAATTAGAAAATATGAATTGAATGATAACTGAAGTTAAAAGGTGTAGCTAAGGGAATAGGCTTAAATGCAAATATTAGGAAAAACACTTGAAATTAATAGGCCAGTTACCAATGTTATCTTGGCTTTATTAAAAAAAAAAAAAAAACTCCCCCAACTCCCAAAGACAAAGCAAAAGCTTTTCATTGATGTTATCTGACATTGCCTCTGGGTTAGCTATTGCTGCCCTGTATGTTTGGTTCATCTCCAATTGTCTTCTCATGTGGGGATTAATTCCAAAACAGCAGTTCCTATACAGCACATGCTTTCTTCATGTGGCAGAGGGGAAGAACAAAAGGCAGAGCCATATCTTAGTTACAGTTATATTTGAAGTTGCTGCTTTATGTGCTTTATGTGCATTTTTAATATTCCATTGACTAAATTATATGGCCAAGCCTATAGGCTGGGGAACATATATTCTTTCCTTCCATTTGGAATTTATTTTTTAGTGATACATAATAATGATATATATTTATGGGATACGTATGTTATTTTGATACATGCATATGATGTGTAATGATGAAATTAGGGTAATTTATATATCCATCACCTCCAACATTTACCATTTGTTTGTATTTGGATGGGGATAAAATATATATATATATATATATACATATACACATTATATATATACACACGTGTGTGTGTTTGTGTGTGTGTTTTGGGTGGAGGCGACAGTTTTGCTCTGACACCCAGGATGGAGTGCAGTGGCATGATCTCAGCTCATTGCAATCACCTCCTGGGCTCTAGTGATTCTTGTGCTTCAGCCTCCTGAGTAGCTGGGACCACAGGCATGCATTACCACACCTGGCTAATTTTGGAATATATATTCTTAAAAAGAAGGTAACAGTGATGAATATACATAATCTTCTCTTCTGGGGAATATGAAGATTGAACAATAACAGAATCTGCTATAGCATTAATTTCAAGAAGTTAGAAAAAGAATTAGCAATATAAACCCCCGTAAAAATTTGAAAGGAAATAAGTAGCAGAATTTAATTAATTACATCTAACATACAATAGACGATTAATCATATCAGGACTTAATTTTTCAAAAAGGCTAGAATTAAGCTTATGATAACAAAAAAGAAAAGTAGATATTTTACATGGAATGAAATGGGGGATACAGTTACAGATCATACAGAAATTTAAAAATGTAATTGTAGACAATAAATTTGAACATTTATATAAAGACAGATATCTAGAAAGGTATGTAACTTTAAAATTGAGTGGAAAAGAGTCTAGACAGTGCTATGACAATTTAAAACATCTTCTATAATAACTTCAAATGTAGATATTTTATTAACATGTCTTTTTATAATTGGAATGAATAATTTCAGGAATGCACAGGTATTTTTAGGGAATAAAGCTAATAATAATGTCAGATATTTGTGGAAAGGGTAGTGGTAGGGGAGAGTATTTATGAGAAGAACATATCTTTGGTACCTGAACTGTATATAAGAAATTAGAATTCATGAGAACATGAGTGAGAGTCAGACATTACCTAAATATAAAAAAGGCTAAATAGCCGGGCATGATGGCTCATGCCTGTAATCTTAGCCCTTCGGGAGGCCAAGACAGATGGATCACCTGAGGTCAGGAGTTCAAGACCCACCTGGCCAACATGGTGAAACCCCATCTCTCCTAAAAATACAAAATTAGCTGGAAATGGTGGCAGGTACCTGTAGTCTAAGCTACTCAGGAGGCTGAGGCACAAGAATCGCTTGAACCCGGGAGGTGGAGGTTGCAGTGAGCTGAGGTCACACCACTGCATGGCAGCCTGGGCAACAGAGTCAGACTCCATCTCAAAAAAAAAAAAAAAAAAAAAAAAAAAAAAAGGTCTAAGCAAGCTTTTAGCAAACCAAATTTAGCTGTTCTTAAAAAAATGGATAACCAAGCTGTGTTCATTTCAATAACATGAGTTAATTATATGTTAGAAAAATTAGTAAAGGAAATTCACATTAACTAATTGAAGAAAGATTGTGATCACTTGAATAAAAAAGAAAAGGAAAAATAGAATAAAGAAAAATATTTGAGCTGATTGATATCCCCGTTACCCTGATGTGATCATTACACATTGTATACAGGTATCAACATAGCACATGTATGCCAGAAGCATGTACAACTTACATACATATATCAGTTTTTTAAAGAAGCATAAAAAGTCCCCAAACCAGTAACAGTCTGGGCATTAACGACTGTCTGTAAGTCAGGCATGGTGCTATTGTGCATCTGTAGTCCCAGATATTCTAGAGGCTAAGGCAGAAGGATCCCTTGAGTTCAAAAGTTCAGTGCTTGTAGTGTGTGATGATCGCACTTCTGAATGGCCACTGCACTTCAGCCTTGGCAATATAGAGAGAGATCATCTCAAAAAGAAGAAAAGAATTAGTAAAATAGATTTACTAAATACTGTAACTGTTAAAAAAGATTCAATTTAAGGTTGTGCCATTGCACTCCAGCCTGGGTGACAGAGTGAGACTCTGTTTCAAAAAAAACCAAAAAGATTTAGTATACTGCTTATAAGACACCAACAGTCTTTTTACAAAAGAAGTCTAAATGATTGAGAACATGAAAGGATGTTCAACATTATTAGTCAAGGAGATGAAAATTAATATTTCAATGAAATAGTTCATAAAACTTACCTTAGCAGTGTTAAGACATCAGATGGTAAGTAGAGTTTTGGAGCAAGAACCTCAATCTGTGGGAGTAAAAAATGGTAAACCATATGCTATGATCCACCATTTCCACTCAGGAATATATTCTCGAGTTGCATTGTTTAAATATAGTAGACTTTCATCACATGTAGTCATTGAGCCCTTGAAATGTGGCTGGTCAAAATAGAATGTGTTTTAAATGTAAAATATTGGATTTTGAAGACTTAGTAACAAAGAGGAATATGAAAATATCTCAAATTATAATAATTATTGTATGTTGAAATAGATGAAATATTTAAAATGTACCTCTTTGTATATTTTTGGTAGTTATGGGAAATTTAAGATTACATTGTGTTTGTATTGGATGGCACTATCCTAGAAGAATTTACATGTGTTCACCAGGAGCAATATGTAATAATATAGCAGAATAATTCATTATAGTCACAAATTGGAAATATTCAAAGTATCTATCAGTACTTGACTCTATCATCATTATAGTAGTGAAAAGTAGCTAAATAGTAGTGAAAAAAATGATTGCCATACACATCTTTATGAATACATCTAGAAAACAATGCAGAATGAAAGAATTGAGGTTTCATATACAATATGACTCCATAAAGCTCAAGAACAGGTCAAATGAAACATGTATTTTTTAGGTACACATACATATATAGATTGTTGCATAAAGGAAAACCTTGAATAATTATTACATAAGTCAGGATTTATTTGTTCATCGTAGGGGCTGTGGGGAGGTATAGGATACTCAGAAGTTACTAAAATACAGTTGTGTTTCTGGTAGTTGTTAAATGAATAAGTTATAAGTTGCACATGTATGTTTTATGCATTCTTCTATGAGACGTATTTCATAATAATACTAAAAGGCTAGAATTGAAGGAGGTTGGGGAGTACAAAAAGAGGCAAGCCAAAGCTGATTTATTTACTTCTTGAAGCCGCCATGTTGCTGTTCCTTGGTCTAAAGTCAAGGTAGGTTGATTGTCTCAGTTTTTTTTTTTTTTTTTTAATTCGAGATGGAGTCTTCCTCTGTTACTCAGGCATGATCTCAGCTCACTGCAACCTCCGTCTCCCAGGTTCAAGTAATTCTTCTGCCTCAGCCTCCTGAGTAGCTGGGATTACAAGTGCTCACCACTGCGCCCGGCTAATTTTTGGAATTTTAGTAGAGACGGGGTTTCACCATCTTGGCCAGGCTGATCTCAAACTCCTGACCTCGTGATCTACTCACCTCGGCCTTCCAAAGTGCTGGGATTTACAGGTGTGAGACACTGCGCCTGGCCATTTGTCTCTGTTTTTTTGTGTCCCGCTATTTGTCTTCCTTTCCAGTGGTCTGCTTGAGTGGTATACATTTGTATAGTATTGAAGGCTTTGTTAACATAGGATGTAGAGATCAGATGTCCATTCCAAAAATGTGCTGGTAGGCATTTACATCTTATTACTGGTATAATTGGCTAGCATCTGGACTCATGAGCTCAGGAATTTTCTGGTCCACTATCTCATGATACCTTCCCCTAACTAGAAATATTTAATTTGTATCTAATAAGAGAGAGAAACCATTACAACAAGTTGCTCGGTGTTCTATCCTTTGCCCAAGTTGCTTGTGTAGAAACCCAAATATGGTAATGTGTTTATCTCCAGCAATTTAGGAAGAACCTTCAAATTTGAAATTTCTGAATCATATCTGCCAGTCACTTAATCTCATCTTTAGGCTCATTGCATTTATAGTTGTGAAATATACCAGTTTTGTCCAGTACTACTTATAGTATCATCGGGTGAACTTATACTCTTCACTGGTAGCCTAAACATCAGTTCCCAGTTTTTCTTGGATGCACTTGATTTTGTGGTGTTTGAGAGAACATTTCCAGTTGATAGGTGATTGAGACCATCAGCAAGCACGTTGCTGAGAGGTTACACTCTCAACAAGAGAGCCTACCTTAGTGGCTTCTTCTCCCTTGACCCAGACAGCATTATGGAATTTTTGAGGTCCTTGAGCCCTAGAAGACTGGATGGGTCTCATTCACTTTGACTTTGCCAATAACTTCGCTGTCTTATGCAGCATCCGCCTTACAAATGAGGCAAGTCCTTACCTGTATTTATTTCAGATAGTGAAAGGAACTTCAGTTGTGGCGGAGTATTTGGTATAAAGGTGGAAATGCTGTATACATTTACCAGGAGATGGCTGCTGGACAGAAACAATAGCTTCATACTGACTTGTCAAGAGGAGAATCATGTAAACCTCCTGTCTCCTCACTATCACTTGAGCTGATCCTTTTCTCCTCATTAGAGAAGTACACCAAGTTGAGAACCTGTCTGGCGAAGCCTGTTCTTGACCAGCAGTCAACTGTGTGCAAGTTCCATTGGTAGTGCAGTTGTGGACCAAAACCTAACTTCTGTGAATCTCAGGTAGGGATCATTCTTGTCCTGTCTACCTCGTGGGGTTGTAAAGAATTTTGAAAACTGTAAAAAACTTTCTTCATATGTAAAGAAAGAACAAAGACCAGATGGTTATGTGGGACCAGGAACAATGAAACAAATAGAGGGAAGACCAGGAATTTAAGGAATGTGGAAGTTTAGGCAGGCTTTATATAGAAACTGTGCCATCAAATACAGTCTGTGGCGTTCTTCCCAAGTGCCACAGTTCCATTATTAGTCCTCTTATATTGTATATTTCAAAATGCAAAATTCTTTTACACTCTTCCTAGCACCTTACTCTGAAAGACTTGTCAGATCACTTTCCTTTCATGGACAACATGAGCTCTCAAGTTAACTGTAGTCACTCTCTCTTTAGAAATGGTTTTGAACTAAAGTTCTTTCTGCTGGAGAGTCAAGTGAATCAAGAGACCTGATTTCAGAGGCTGGGTGTGATAGCCCACACCTGTAATCCCAGCACTTGGGAGGCTGAGGCAGGCGGATCATGAGGTCAAGAGATGGAGACCATCCTGGCCAACATGATGAAATTCCGCCTCTACTAAAAATACAAAAATCAACTGGGCATGGAGGTGCATGCCTGTTGTCCCAGCTACTCGGGAGGCTGAGGCAGGGGACATCACTTGAACCCAGGAGGAAGAGGTTGCAGTGAGCTGAGATCACACCACTGCACTAGAGCCTGGCAACAGAGCAAGGCTTTGCCTCAAAAAAACAAAAAATCAAAAAGAGGCCTGATTTCAGATTTTGCCTCATTGTGTAAATTCTAGCCATAACCCCTTGCACAAGTTAGTCCTATATTTCAAATATGGTAGCCTTATAATAAATTAACTTGCCAGGGATTAATTCATTAACATATATTTGAGTGTCTGCTGTGTGCCAAACAATGTTGGGAGCTGGGAATTTGGTAGTGAACATAACTGACAATTGAAAATGCAATCTCTAAATAATTGAAGTGGAGCTAATTAAACTGGAAAATCTAGGCAGAAGAGAACTGTCATAATTGACCACTGAATTTAGTGTTGAGCCTCTTGATAAACGAGAGAAGAAATTTGCTGGGTTATCTCAGTGGAAAAGTGTTAGGGGAGAGTGTGAATGAGTTCATAAGCAGAAATATGAGTATAATACATTCAAATGTATATGAGTATATTGAACTTAAATATCGAAACTTGGTACAGGTATTGGAGAAATGACAATATCTGAACATAGATAAGTTAAGGCACAATGTGTGTGTGTGTGTGGGTATTAATATGCTTTTAAACAATGAAAAGTACTAGACCATTTACATGGTGATGGGAATGGTCCAGTGGAAAGAGAGAACTAAAGATACAAGTAAGAGTAGATAATGGGGCTAAGTTCCTGAAAATATGAGACTGGATAGGATTCAAAGCATGTAGTACAGGTTTCTCAACCTCAGTGCTATTAACATTTCGAACTAGATGATTCTTTGTTGTAGAAGCTGTCTTATACATCATAGGATGGTTAGCATTATCTCTAGTCTCTACCCACAAGATTCCAGTAGCATTCCCCCACCCCAATCCCATGACAATTAAAAATGTATGATGGGGATGTGGACAAAAATCCAAACCCAGTTGAGAACTACAGAAGTCAGCCATTATTTGTATTCTTGTTCCCTTGTGTGTAATATGTTGTTTTCCCCTCTGGCTTTCAAGATTTTTATTTTACCATTGATTTTTAGCAGTTTTATGATGTGTCTTGGTTAGGTTTTCTTTGAATATATCCAATTTGGTGTTAACTTAAACTTTTGAATTGGTAATTTGATGTTTTTCATCAAATTCAGGGACATTTCAGTCATTTTTCAAATATTTTTTCTGTTCCTTACTCATTTTTTACTTTGGGATTTCACTTATATGTGTATTATATACCATTTGACAATATTTCACAGGTCCTTTAGGTTCTTTCTGCTTTTTTGTTTTGTTTTGTTTCTTTGAAATATTACCAAGACTTGTGAACTCCTGGGCTCAAGTAATCTTCCCACTCAGCCTCCCAAGTAGCTGGGATTTCAGGCCTGAGCCACCATGCCTGGCTCTTTCTGTTTTCTGAAATATTTATGTTCTATAAATAGACTATGTTTATCAGTCTGCCTTAAACTTCACTAATTTTTGTCTACCATTTTCATTCTGTTTTTAGGCCCATCCAAGTGTAAATTTTTCAGCTCTGGAATTTCTATTTTTTATGGTTTGCATTTTTTGTGCTGTAATTTCCTATCCATTTACTTATTAAGACCATGTTTTGGCCGGGTGCAGTGGCTCATGCCTGTAATCCCAGTACTTTGGGAGGCCAAGGCGAGTGGATCACAAGGTCAGGAGATTGAGACCATCTTGGCCAACATGGTGAAACCATGTCTCTACTAAAATACAAAAAATTAGCTGGGCATGGTGGCATGTGTTGTGTCTGTAGTCCCCGCTACTCAGGAGACTAAGGCATGGGAATCACTTGAACCCGGGAGGCAGAGGTTGCAGTGAGCCGAGATCACCACAGTGCACTCCAGTCTGGCAACAGAGTGAGACTCCATCAAAAAAAAAAAGACCATGTTTTTCTTCTATTTTTTCAAACGTATTTATAATAGTTGCTTTGAAGTCCTTGTCTTAAAGTCTGATGTTTGAGAGATCTTACAATAACATTTGAGCAATTTACTGACTACTTTTTTACCTTGACTATGGCTTACATTTTCATATTTATTTTCACTGCTAGTAATTTTAAAAATTTTATACCAGGCATTATAGATATTATGCTGTAGAGATTATAGATATCATCTTGCTCTGAAGGATGTTGAGTTTTTTCTGTTCTATTGGATGTTGTAGGCTACATTTGGAATTGTGTAGGCTTATTTTACTCTTTGTTAGGTTAGATCTGTGGAAAGCCTCTTTAACTTGACAGAACTTAACCTCCAAATTATATGTCTCTTCTAGATCTTATCAGGTTTTATATTAGGCTTTGCTAGTGAGTCTAGAGTAGGTCTTAGTCTCTAGACTCCAGTGTGGACCTTATTTTGTAGCATGGCTTCATTTCTAAGCTGTATCTCAGATGAATGTCCAGAGTGTTAATGAGTGATTTACAAAGGGTATTTATTCTTAACTGGGCTTGTGTGCTCACCATCCCCTAGCACTACTGGACATTTATTATATCTGTTCAGCTATCCATATTTGGGATATGTCTTAGATAGTCTTATACTGAACGTATGTGCTCTGCCTCCAGCTAAGGACACACAGCAGCTTGACCCTCACATGGACGTACTGCCCCCTCTTTCCCTGCATAGATTCTCTCCAGTGCTCTATTCCACAGGTTCCACTGCTTCAGCTGTCCTGAACTCTAAAGCACTACCTTCTCGGCTCAGCAGGACAATTACACTTTGCTTGGGCTGAAGCTTGCTGTGCCATGGTTAGGAAATTGTACACAGAAAGAGAGCTGGGGTGATTGTGGAGCCCATCTTGTGAGCTCTTCTCTCAGAGATCACAGTCTTACCTTGCTTTTGTTCAGTCCCTAAAAATAGTTGTTTCATATTGATATCAGTTTTATGTTTATTTACATTAGGTGGCACAGATTGGTATTGGTTACTCCATCATAGCCAGAAGCAAAAGACCATACCAATTACATCATAAAATTAAAAAGTCTGGCAATATTAAGTCTTGGTAAAGAAGTAGTGCAACATGAATTCACATGTCACTGTTAATGTTTCATTAAGTTGTTTCAACCAACTTTAGTATTACTTATTAAAGTTGATTATGTATCCTAAGAATTATCAGTTCCATTTCCACATGTACATATGTATACATGCATATTTCTAACAGGCGTCAATTCCATTCCTAGTTATGTGTATATGTATACATATGTGTGTGTATTTTGTAGAGAAACTTTTGAATGTGTACACTATGAGACACATATCGTTAAATCTAATAGCCTCATTATGTCTAAAATGGTATAATGTGTGTTTTGTATACAATGGTGTGGTATTTAGCAGTGAAATAATTGGTATAGAAATGAAGATAATTT
>PVKP010033545.1:0-24956 GCA_004027715.1 Plecturocebus donacophilus | reverse complement strand
GAGTTTCACAGCAAGCACAGCTGAACCTGGGATGGTCCAGCTCTGTGGGGGAAGGGCATCCGCCATTACTGAGGCCGTCCACCATTGCTGAGGCAGCCTGCAATTGCCAAGGCAGCCCACCATTACAGAGAGAGTCTGCCATTACAGAGGTGGGCCGCCATTGCTGAGGCAGTTCTAACTATACCTGTATAAACAGGACTGCAAGGAAGTTCACGACAGCTCAGCAAAGCCTCTGCAGGCAGACAGTGACTAGGCTGCCTCCTTGCTGGGCAGGGCAGCCCTGAAAAAAGGCAGCAGCATGACAGAAACTTATAAATAAAGCCCTAACTAACCAGGACAGAGCACATGGGGGAAAAAAAAGGTGTATATGAGTTCCAATGCAGCAGACTTAAACACACCAGCCCAATAGCTCTGAATGAACAATGGAGCTGACAGCTCAGCACTTGAGCTCCTATAAAGGACAGACTGTCTCCTCAAGCAGCTCCCTGACTCCCATATATCCAAAGAGTCACCTCATAAAGGAGAGCTCAGACTGACATCTGGTGAGTATCCTTCTGGGACAAAGATAGCAGAAGAAGAAACTGGCAGCAACCCTTACTGTTCTGCAGCAGCAGCAGGTGATCCCCAGGCAAGCAGGGCTTGGAGTGGACCTCAGCAGTCCTATAGCAGAGGGGCCTGAATGTTAGAAGGAAAACTAAGAAACACAAAGAAATAACTTCATCATCAACAAACTGGACGTCCACTCAGAGACCCAATCAGAAAATCAACAACTGCAAAGATGACAGGTGGATAAATACACAAAGATGGGAAGAAACCAGTGCAAAAAGGATGAAAACACCTGAAACCAAAACTCTCCTCCTACAAGGGATCATAACTCCTCACCAGCAAGGGAACAAGGCTGGATGGAGAATGAGTGTGATGAATTGACAGAAACAGGTTTCAGAAGGTGGGTAATAAGAAACTTCTCTGAGCTAAAAGAACATGTTCTAACCTAATGAATAGAAAGTAAGAACGTTGAGAAAAGATTTGATGAAATGCTAATAAGAATAAACAACTTAGAGTGGAATATAACTGAATTGATGGAGCTGAAAAACACAGCATGAGAACTTTGTGAAGCATGCACAAGTTTCATTAGCCAAGTTGACCAAGCAGAAGAAAGGATATCAGAGGTCAAAGATCAACTCAATGAAACAAAACAAGAAGGTGAGATTAGAGAAAAAGGAATGAAAAGGAATGAACAAAGTCTCCAAGAAATATGGGACTATGTGAAAAGACCTAATCTACATTTGATAGGTGTACCTGAATGTGATGGAGAGAATGAATCCAAGCAGGAAAATACCCTTCGGGATATTATCCAGGAAGACTTCCCCAACCTAGCAAGGCAGGCCAATATTCAAGTCCAGGAAATATAGAGAACACCACAGAGATATTCCTCAAGAAGAGCAACCCCAAGGCACATAATCGTCAGATTCACCAGGGTTGAAATGAAGGAGAAAATGCTAAGGACAGCCAGAGAGAAAGATCAGGTTACTCACAAAGGGAAGCCCATCAGACTCACAGCAGATCTCTCAGCAGAAACCTTACCAGCCAGAAGAGAGTGGGGGCCAATATTTAACATCCTTAAAGAAAAGAACTTTCAAACCAGAATTTCACACCCAGCCAAACTAAGCTTGATAAGTGAAGGAGAAAGAAAATCCTTTATGAACAAGCAAGTACTGAGGGATTTCATCACCACCAGGCATGCTTTACAAGAGCTCCTGAAAGAAGCACTAAACATAGAAAAGAACAACCAGTACCAGCCACTCCAAAACACACCAAATGGTAAAGAGCATTGACACAATGAAGAAACTGCATCAACTAATGGGCAAAACAGCCAGCTAGCATCAAAATGGCAGGATCAAATTAACACATAACAATATTAAGCCTAAATGTAAATGGGTTAAATGCCCCAATCAAAGGACACAGACTGGCAAATTGGATAAAAAGCCAAAACCTATCAGTGTGCTGATTACAGGAAACCCATCATATGTGCAAGGATACACAAAGGCTCAAAATAAAGGGATGGAGGAAGATTTACCAAGCAAATGGAGAGCAAAAAAAAAAGCAGAAGTTGCAATTCTCATCTCTGATAAAATAGACATTAAACCAACAAAGATCGAAAGAGACAAAGAAGGACATTACATAATAGTAAGAGGATCAATGCAACAAGAAGAACTAATGATCCTAAATATATACACACCCAATACAGGAGTACCCAGGTACATAAAGCAAGTTCTTAATGACTTACAAAGAGACTTAGACTCCCACACAATAACAGTGGGAGACTTTAACACCCCATTGTCAATATTAGACAGATCAATGAGACAGAAAATAAACAAGGATATCCAGGACTTGAACTCAGACCTGGACCAAGCAAGCCTAATAGACATTTACAGAACTCTCCACCCAAATTCCACAGGATGTACATTCTTCTCAGCACCACATCACACCTACTCTAATATTGACCACATAATCGGAAGTAAATCACTCCTCAGCAAATGCAAAAGAATGGAAATCATAACAAACAGTCTCTCAGACCACAGCACAATCAAGTTAGAATGCAGAATTCAGAAACTAATTCAGAACTGCATAGCTTCATGGAAACTGAACAACTGGCTCTTGAATGTTGACTGGATAAACAATTAAATGAAGGCAGAAATAAAGATGTTCTGTGAAACTAATGAGAACAAAGACGCAACATACCAGAATCTCTGGGACACATTTAAAGCAGTGTCTAGGGGAAAATATATAGCAATAAATGCCCACATGAGAAGCAAGGAAAGATCTAAAATCGACACCCTATCGTCAAAATTGGAAAAGCTAGAGGAGCAAGATAAAAAAAAAAACTCAAAACCTAGCAGAAGACAAGAAATAACTATGATCAGAGCAGAATTGAAGGAGATAGAGACACAAAAAAACCTTCAAAAAATCAATAAATCCAGGAGCTGGTTTTCTGAAAAGTTCAACAAAATAGACCACTAGCCAGATCAATAAAAAAGAAAAGAGAGAAGAATCAAATAGATGCAATAAAAAATGATAAAGGGATATCACCACAGATTCCACAGAAATACAAACCATCATCAGAGATTATTACAAACATAAAATAGTAAACCTGGAAGAAATGGATAAATTCCTGGACACTTGCACCCTCCCAAACCTATACCAGGAAGAAGTGAAAACCCTGAATAGACCAATAACAAGGGCAGAAGTTGAGGCAGCGATTAAGAGCCTACCACCCAAAAAAAGCCCAGGTCCAGATGGATTCACAGCTGAATTCTACCAGACATACAAAGAGGAGCTGGTACCATTCCTTCTGAAACTATTCCAAATAATCCAAAAAGAGGGAATCCTTCCCAAATCATTTTATGAGACCAACATCATCCTGATACCAAAACCCCGCAGAGATTCAACAAGAAAAGAAATCTTCAGGCCAATAACCACAATGAACATGGATACAAAAATCTTCAATAAAATACTGGCAAACTGATTGCAACAGCACATGAAAAAGCTTATCCACCATGATGAAGTAGGCTTCATCCCAGGGATGCAAGGCTGGTTCAACATACGCAAGTCTATAAATGTAATTCACCACATAAACAGAACCAAAGACAAAAACCACATGATTATCTCGATGCAGAGAAGGCCTTTGACAAAATTCAACAGCCCTTTATGCTAAAAACCCTCAATAAACTAGGTATTGATGGAACATATATCAAAATAATAAAAGCTATTTATGACAAACCCACAGCCAATATCATACCAAATGGGCAAAAACTGGAAGCACTCCCTTTGAAATCTGGCACTACACAAGGATGCCGTCTCTCACCACTCCTATTCAATATAGTACTGGAAGTTCTAGCCAGAGCAATCAGGCAAGAAAAAGAAATAAAGGGTATTCAAACATGAAAGGAGGAAATCAAATTGTCTCTATTTGCAGATGACATGATTGTATATTTAGAAGACCCCATCATCTCAGCCCCAAATCTCCTGAAATTGATAAGCAACTTCAGCAAAGTCTCAGGATACAAAATCAATGTGCAGAAATCACAAGCATTCCTATACACCAATAACACACTTAATGAGAGCCAAATCAAGAATGAATTGACATTCACAATTGCTACAAGGAGAATAAAATACCTAGGCATACAACTAACAAGGAATGTAAAGGACCTCTTCAAGGAGAACTACAAACCACTGCTCAATGATATAAGAGAGGACACAAACAGATGGAGAAACATTCCATGCTCATGTTTATGAAGAATCAATATCGTGAAAATGACCATACTGCCCAAAGTAATTTATAGATTCAATGCTATCCCCATCAAGCTACCAATGACCTTCTTCACAGAACTGGAAAAAACCACATTAAACTTCATGTGGAACCAAAAGAGAGCCTGAAGAGCCAAGACAATCCTAAGCAAAAAGAACAAAGCAGGAGGCATCATGCTACCTGACTTCAAACTCTACTACAAGGCTACAGTAATCCAAACAGCATGGTACTGGTACCAAAACAGAGATTTAGACCAACGGAACAGAACAGAGGTCTCAGAGGCAACACCACACATCTACAACCATCTGATCTTTGACAAACCTGACAAAAACAAGCAATGGGGAAAGGATTCCCTGTTTAATAAATGGTGTTGGGAAAACTGGCTAGCCATGTGCAGAAAACAGAAACTGGACCCCTTCCTGACACCTTACACTAAAATTAACTCCAGCTGGATTGAAGACTTAAACATAAGACCTTACACCATAAAAACCAGAGAAGAAAACCTAGGCAAAACCATTCAGGACATAGGCATAGGCAAGGACTTCCTGACCAAAACACCAAAAGCAATGGCAACAAAAGCCAAAATAGATAAATGGGACCTAATCAAACTCCACAGCTTCTGCACAGCAAAAGAAACAGTCATTAGAGTGAATCAGCAACCAACAGAATGGGAAATATTTTTGCAATCTACCCATCTGACAAAGAGCTAATATCCAGAATCTACAAAAAACTAAAACAGATTTACAAGAAAAAGACAAGTAAGCCCATTCAAAAGTGGGTGAAGGATATCAACAGACACTTTACAAAAGAAGACATACATGAGGCCAACAAACATATAAAAAAATGCTCATCATCACTGGTCATTAGAGAAATGCAAATCAAAACTACACTGAGATACCATCTCATGCCAATTAGAATGGCGATCACTAAAAAAAATCTGGAGACAACAGATGCTGGAGAGGATGTGGAGAAATAGGAGCACTTTTACACTGTTGGTGGGAGTGTAAATTAGTTCAACCATTGTGGAAGACAGCGTGGCGATTCCTCAAGGACCTAGAAACAGAAATTCCATTTGACCCAGCAATCCCATTACTGGGTATATACCCAAAGGATTATAAATCGTTCTACTATAAGGACACATGCACACGAATGTTCACTGCAGCACTGTTTACAATAGCAAAGACCTGGAACCAACCCAAACGCCCATTGATGATAGAATGGACAGGGAAAATGTGGCACATATACACCATGGAATACTATGCAGCCATAAAAAACGATGAGTTTGTGTCCTTTGTAGGGACGTGGATGAATCTGGAAACCATCATTCTCAGCAAACTGACACAAGAACAGAAAATCAAACACCGCATGTTCTCACTCATAGGCGGGTGTCGAACAATGAGAACACATGGGCACAGGGAGGGGAGCATCACACACTGGGGTCTGTCCGGGGAAAATAGGGGAGGGACAGTGGGGGGTGGGGAGTTGGGGGGAGATAGCATGGGGAGAAATGCCAGATATAGGTGATGGGGAGGAAGGCAGCAAATCACACTGCCATGTGTGTACCTTTGTAACAATCTTGCATGTTCTTCACATGTACCCCAAAACCTAAAATGCAATAAAAAATTTTTTAAAAAAGATGCTACCACCTATTTTGTAAGGCATACATTCTTTATTAAAGAATTAAAGGCTAAGCTATAGAACACTATTTGGTATACAGTGATATCTTATTAATTTTAGCTTTAAGAAGTGTTTTTGTCTATATAATCTCATTTGACTGTAACAGGTGTTTTTCTAGGTGAGACTCTTCAGTTGGTACTAAAACATGTTGAACCTTTAGCTTTACAAATAGAGGTAAATCCAGGCCACCTAAACATTTAACTTGAACTAGGTTTGGCATAGACCAAGCCGGTGTGATTTTTAGTGGTACAACCAATCCTCCTGTCTAAACATAGTCTTTCTCCACCTTTCTGTCAGGCCTGAAAGTCAATAACAATGCAGGTATTCCTGGGATAGCTCTAATTTAAACAACATCAATCATTTATACTTGAGTGTTGATGCATTTACTAGGACATCTCTGGAGAGTTTTCACAGGAGATGTGGGGGGGGGGGTGTTTGGATAAAGCAAAGCATCTTGAGTGCATGAAGAGAGAGCATGTGAGTGCCTCAAGAGGGAGACAGGGACACTAAAGAGGAAAAAGGACCTAAATCAGGAGGCTAAAAATGCTACATAACATACATATGTCACCTACGTAGCACGTTTGCCTGTGGCTGACCCCAAATGTCATCTCCTTCCTGATGGACAGACTTCCTAACTGCATTGGCAGCTCCTCTGAGGATATTTTTTGTTCTCTCCCTACAGAAAGGATGGTCTCATCTGTCCAAACCAGTGAGAGAAAATATGTATTTTTCTTGCTTTTTTTGTTTTTGAGACGGAGTCTTGCTCTGTCGCCAGGCTGGAGTGCAGTGGCGCAATCTTGGCTCACTGCAACCTCCGCCTCCTGGGTTCAAGCGATTCTTCTGCCTCTGCCTCCCTAGTAGCTGGGACCACAGGCAAGTGCCACCATGCCTGGCTATTTTTTGTATTTTTAGTAGAGATAGGGTTTCACCATGTTGGCCAGGATGGTCTCGATCTCTTGACCTCGTGATCCACCTGCCTCGGCCTCCCAAAGTGCTGGGATTATGGGCGTGAACCACCGCGCCCAGCCTGATGTTTCTTTAAATGGCCCAATGAAGCTTTAAAAAAGTTTTTAGACCAGTTACTTTAGAATTTAAACTTCCACATGGTAGTTTTATTTTTCTCATGTACCTGAGAAATCAACCATATTCATTTGTCATAAAATAAATCCGTAAACCTCAAAGCAGGGAGATTGCTTCTGTGCTTCATGTTTATGATTCTGTTTCACCTATAATGCTTCTGATGTGATTATAATCCCTTCAGCAATAGGCAAAGGACTCTGCAGATTTTGAAAGTTGAATTTTACATTCCTATTTTGGGTAGAGTTTGTTCATGCCTATTATGGTGTAATAACCATCTGTCTGCCACAGTGGATAAGTACTAGATGCCACCTGCACTTTCAGCCAAAATATAAATAACATAAATATAATTATAAATATAAATATAAAAATTCTGGCAAAAAGGGACTTAAAAATTCTGTCCTAATGCTCCCCTGCATGCCTAGTTGCGGTCATCCCACTCATGTAGCTGAATGATTATGATGCAGTGAAAACATTGCTGACTTCAGATATGAATTTGAATTTGAGCTTACTTTTCTCATTCATTCTTTCAACAAATATCCAGTGTCTACCATGTGCCCGAGGCTATTCTTGGGCATAGAGATAAAAAACAAGAGACTGTGTCTTCAGATAACTCATAGGTTTGTTTGCAGGACACAGACAAGTAAACAATTATTACCCAGAGTGTAAAGTGTCAGAAGAGATTAAAGCACAAGGCAGGAAGTCTGAAGAGAGAGATGTAACATATATTTGGTGTTGGGGATGAACCTGGTTTGGAGGGTGTTGGAACTTTCAGATAGTTCCTGGAGAAGCTTTGATCTTAGTTTAAGTTTTAAAGAAATTTTAAGCTGTAGGAGAGGGAGCATGAGGGTAGTTTAGTCCAAACAAATATGTGTGTGGTATGTTTGAGGAAAGGCAAGTGGCTTGGGATAACTGAAGAAAAGCGATGTGAGAAGAAAAGAGATAACAAGTGAGGCTGGAGCACTCGGCAAAAGCTGTGTAATTAGAGCCCATGGACTCTAATACAAAGGCAATGGAGAGTCATTGACTAGGGCTAACATGGTGAGATTGGCATTTTAGGTCACATTGAAGAGGGACATGACTAAGAAGGTGATGGAAGTAACTCAGACTGAGGAGGCAGTGCTGCGGGCGATGGTAGTGAGGAAATGGATTTTAGAGTTATTTAGGAAGTTACTTTGATTGGACTTTTATGTCTAATTTCATGCACATGTAAAGGAGAGGTAGGGCTGGACGTGGTAGCTCACGCCCGTGATCTCAGTGCTTTGGGAGTTTGAGGTGGGCAGATCACTCGAGTTTAGGAGTTTGAGACCAGCCTGACCAATGTAGTGAAACCCCATCTCTACTAAAAATACAAAAAATAGCCAGGAGTGATAGTGTGCACTGGTAGTCCCAGCCACTCAGGAGACTGAGATGGGAGAATTACCAGAGCCCAGGAGGCTGAGGCTGCAGTGAGCTGAGATTGTGCCACTGTACTCCAGACTGGGCAATGCGAGCGAGACCCTATCTCAAACTAACTAACTAAATAAATGGGACAGGTAGTAATTTAGGGTGCCTTACAATTTTCTGGCTCAGGAAACAGGGTGAATAGCAGTGAATAGTGTTGTCCTTCACCAATTTAGGGAGCATAGGAAGAGAAACAATTTTGAGAGAGGGTGTTCTGATTCACTGCTCTTTGAGAGGCCATTTATCAAAGATTTACCTAAGCCACCAGAAGGCATGGGTTGAATTCCCTGTACTGTGTTGCTAAAGCAATTTTAACATCAACTCACAATCACCAAAGCAAATGTGTTAATATTTTTCAGGTTAGATGTGATGTAGCAGCAACATAATATGTAAATATGCTCTGTAGTAAATTGCACGTAATGTAATGCATAAAGAAGCGATTCCCATGCCACTGCTGCCCAGCCACCCTGGGGGTGCATATGACCTTAAGAAGTTGGTCTAAAAAGAAATTAGAGAAGAAGATTGTTGCTTGGGTAGCATAAAGATACATCTTTCAGCCTGGAAGTCCTCCCAGCAATGCAGATGAATTAGTTTTAAATGTCTATGGAATTAAAGGTTGCCACATGTTCACTGACAGATCTGAACAGTTATGCAAGGGCCTGTCCAATTTCTATCAATCTGAGAAGCTTTCTGTGAAGTATCTACGGGGCTGGGCATCAGGATAGAATGGAAAGTCTGGGATTTTGACTCTTAGTAGGATCACAAGTGGGTGTAAACCATACCAGGGTAAATAACTTTACATATGTGAAACCTATGCCTTTATCTTCATCAGTGACCCTATCCTAACTTTGCTTCTGGGAGCCAGATTGATTCCTCAGAGTATAGGAGACCATTTTTTAGTGCAATCATTAAAGATACGTTGGCTTAGGGAGAGATTCAAGGGGGCAACTGAGAATATAGGTCTAGAGTTCAAGATGGTTGTCTGGGCTGGATATTTAGGGTGACTTTTATATCTGTATTGTGAACTTCAAACTGGCTATTTTTGAGATCTCAAACTCATTTTTTTCTCAGTGTTTTAAGTCATAGACCATCATCTACCCAGTGTAATGTTGAGAAGTTCTTTGAAGGGCCATTGCAGTTTTACCATTTTAAGTACAAATACACTTCAGCTAAGAAACACCAGTACTTGGATTTGTAATGGCATTTACAGATTTTTATGTTGTATAGGCAATAATGAAGTTTTCATGTAACCGAAGTGTTTTTGCAAGTGGAGAAAATTAATTATGTAGAAATCAAACCCTTTCAAACGCTTAATTACCTTGAAATGTTTATAGAGTTTAAATACAACTTATTAAACTTTTACTCATGCAGGTCCTATGTTTTGTGCTATATATAATCAGTCAAAAAAATACACAGTAGAATCTTCTAGAACATTGCAACCTAATAAGAAGTAAAAAAAGGTAAGACAAACACAGACATGAATATTCCTAATGAAAGGCTATGAAATGTTAGATGTACCAACATAGCTAAGCAAATTGTTATATATTGGCCATTTGATATCAAATACTACTAATGTAATCAGGCAATTCATATGTGGAATCAATCTTACTTTCTAGTCATCAATAGATAGAAGGGGAGTTATTACATTTCTTTACCCTGATACTATTTTAAAATTTAAATAGATTTATTACAAGTAGTCACAATGAAAAAGAGCAAAACTAAAACAGAACAAAATGCCCAACATCATGTTTTTCCAGTTTAATTCTATCTTTATTCTCACATTCAAATGGGCAAATGATATTGCAGATTTTAAGGTTATCTTGAACTTTAACTAAATTTAAGCTAACAATCAGCAAAATACTTTAAAAAACAAAGAGTTCACACTGTTTAAGAGTTCCCAGTAGATCTCCTCTGTTCCCATTCAGGATCTACATGTAAAGACTTTTAATGTTTAATTATATCCTGGCAGCTTTGTTGGCAATACGAAGGCTATCATTTCTTTCTTTCTTTTCTTTTTTTTTTTTTTTTGAGATAGGGTCTCATTCTGTCAACCAGACTAAAGTGCAGTGGTGCAATCATGGCTCACTGCAGCCATGACTTCTTGTGGTCAGGTGATCCTTCCACCTCAGCCTCCTGACTAGCTGGGACTACAGGCATGCCACCATGCCTGGATAACATTTTTCCTCTTCATTTGTATATGCCTTTGATTCTTGTGTGTGATCAATGGATAAAAGATAAAATTGTGTTTAATCGTACTTTTTAAAGTGGCTAAATCTGCATAGAACCCAGGACTATTGGTCAAGCAGAAGGATTTGGGGGTCATTGAGGCCAGGAGAAACTTTTATGAAATTCTTTGGCTGCTTCTAGGCTTAATGAAGTTTATTGACAACAGGAAGAGGTAAGGGATTAAAGAGGAGTTGAGCTGCATGCCACCTCCTCTGGGTAAATAATGCTATTTCCTGGTGATATTTTTCATGGGAAAAATGATGTTGCTAAACAATTTGCTTACTTATTCTGTATATAGCCTACTTTTATGGAGAAAGAGGCTAACATTAATCTACCTTTTTTTGCATCCCTATTATAATAAACATTCAGCTTATAATATTCAGCTTCACTAAGCGCCTGGAAGTGATTTGCTCAGGTAGTGCCAAGAATATGGTGTTAAACAAAAGAGACAAAATTTCTGCCCTTATGAAGGTTACAGATTCCTGAGATTTTAGCCTATGTACTTGTCATTTATTTGCTTCTCTCCTTTTGTCTTATTTTGTGAACATTGTTGAGATTTAGAAAGTAACAGAGCATATTGATCTCACTTCATTTTTCTTCCTTACTCTTGGGAGACTGCTGTCTGCAAAAACCACATTTCATGCAGTGTGCTTAAGGGGCAGAACCCTATGTGTGCAGTAATGAGATTGTCTAGTGTTGTCTGTGGCAAGTGGTAAATCTGTTTCATTCTGAGATTTAGTATTAGGAAGTCCATTTTTGCTACATGCATAAGCCAAATTCTATGATTAAGACTTTACTAATGATAAAGCTAATATCTTGATCTTCTTTTATCTGTCCTTATAAAAATTTTTGGCATTATTTTACAAATAATCTATAACTTGGGCAGGGAAAATGGATGCTATTTATTGCCTGCTCCCCCAAAAAGAAACACCCCACCAGCTTCTTGTGAATCCATCAGCAATATTGAGAGAGAGCTCTAGGTGACCAAAATGATTTTGACTAGTATATTTTTAGTTTGATGCTGCTTTTTCAAATTGGGTTTTTGAACTTTTCCACAATTTATCTTGTTCTGTGTGGCTGCCTCCCGTCCCCCAAGATGAAGTTTCTCTCCTGTTGCCCAGGCTGCAGTGCAATGGTGCAATCTTGGATCACCACAACCTCCACCTCCCAGGTTCAAGTGATTCTCCTGACTCAGCCTCCCGACTAGCTGGGATTACAGGCATGCACCACCATGCCTGGCTAATTTTTTTTGTATTTTTAGTAGAGATGGGGTTTCTCCAGGCTGGTCTTGAACTCTCAACCTCAGGTGATCCGCCTGCCCTGGCCTCCCAAAGTGCTGGGATTACAGGCATGAACCACCACGCCCAGCCCGTGTGGCTGCATTTTACAGGTAAGTGTCCATTTTTAACTGTTATAACCCAGGTAGGCAGCTTTAGAATTAAGCACTAGTCATATTAGATTTTTACACTGACAATTCACTGCAACTTAAGATATTTTTTTTCCCAAAGCAAGCAGCTCTTTTTACCTGGGAAAAAAGATGTTTTAGAGATAGAGCAGTACTCATGAGACTTTTAGCAAGTGATGTATGAGTCTTACCTACTCTTATTGATAGTGTAGTACAGAAAACACAAAATACTCTAAGAAACTTAAGTGTGATAAGATTTATATATGAAATTGCCCTATTTCATTAGAACTAACATGTGTTGATGCTAGTGTTTTCTTGATCTTTATAGAAGTTGTCAGTGGGAGAATTTTAAAAAATTGTTTTATCAGTGCTACATAGTTAACAGCCATTGATTACAAAATAATGTCATAGATTACAAAAACATTCCAAATTCAAAAAGGTACAATAGGAAAGAACAACATAAATTTTAGAGTTGGTGAAAAATATAGCTGATTTGAAGGTTATTAGAGTGCTAAAATAATTAAGATCTCAGTTGGGCCTCTAAGAAAATTTGTGGGACAATATAGGGCTAGACCACTGAGAATGCTTCTACCTCTGACATCACACTTAGAGTTATGTTAGAAGTAGGAAGCTACTCCACCACCATACTTCCTTTAAATACTTAGAAAACTAGAAAATGAACACTGAAATTCTGTTCAAGGAAAATGTGCAGTTCCAAACATTTTTGGGCAATGAACACCAGCTAATAGTCATAGAAGATGAATTCTGCCTTATGTTTATTTTTCCAGTTTCACAAAAGTTCATCTAATTTGTGGAACATAATTTGCATCAAGAGCTCTTGCTTCAAGGGAGTCTGGTAGATTGTGGTTGCCCCTTCTAACCTCTTTGGTTAGAAGTATAGAATGGGGATTGAGTGAGTGAATCCTCAATATTTAGTACCTTAAGCAAAAGTGAGTCTCAGAAGGTGCTGAACAAGTGTCTTAGAATGAAGGTTTTCAGAAGTTGACCTTGACTACCTAAGTGCATATACAGGGCACCATGAGTGCCTCAGTAGGTCCAGGACAGGTGCTCAGCCTTAGTAAGTGGATGCAGCAGGGGATGGGGGCAGATTATAGAGAAAAGATGGCCTCATGGGTGGCATTATCCATCTCAAGAGTATGAAGGAAGACCAGATCTTGTGAGTAATATGTTCTTTTTTGCAGATCAATGACTTAATGATATCAGCTTCCTATGATAGTCACCTTGGTTTTTTCTTAAGATGTCCCATCTTAAGTTCAGGTGACTATCAGGAAAATAAATCCCAACAGTTCACTGTTGAACTTAAAACTCAACAAGATGAAAATAAACAGTTTAAAACTTTTGCCTATTTTGTAATAGAATTGTCTATTTTCATCTTATTGAGTTTTAAGTTCACTGTTGAACATATCTGATAGATTTAAACTTGATTTCATTTTATTTTGCCCTCGGAATTGGTATTAAAAATTAGAATTTCAACTGCTCATTGCTGGTATGTATGAAAGGCAAGATTCACTTTTGTATATTAACCTTGAATCCTGAAACCTTGCTATACTCCCTTATTAGTTCCAGTATTTTTTTTTTTGGTTGATTTTTTGAGATTTTTCTACATAGACAATCATGTTAGATGTGAACAAAGACAGTTTTATTTCTTCCAACCCAATCCATATACCTCCTATTTCTTTTTCTTATCTTTTTTGCTAGCTAGGCCTTCCAATACCATGTTGAATAGAAATGTTGGAAGAAGACATCTTTTTTTCCTGAACTTAGGAGAAGAGCATCCAATTTCTTATCATTAACTTTGCTGTTATGATAGATTTTTATAAATGTTATTTATCAAGTTGAAAAAGTTCTCTAATATTCCTGGAAGTTTTTATTACAAATAGGTATTAGATTTTGTGAAATGCTTTTCTGCATCAATTGGTAAAATCATTGATGTTTTTCTTTAGCCTGTTGATGTCGTGGTTTACACTGGTTGATTTTTAAAGTCAAATCAGTCTTGCACACCTAGAATAAATCTCACTTGTTTCTGGTATATAGTTTTTTTTTTTTTAAATACATTATTGGATTCAATTAGCTAATCTTTTGTTGAAGATTTGTAATCTATGCTCATGAGATCTATTTGTCTATAGTTCTTTCTGTGATATCTTTATCTTGTTATGATATTCAGATAATGTTGACTTCATAGAATGAGTTAGGAAATGTTCCCTCTGCTTCTCACTTCTAGAAGAGTATGGATAATTGTATCAGTTCTTTCTTAGCTGTTTAGTACAATTAATCAATAAACTCATCAGACACTTTTTTTTCTATGCAAGGTGATTAATTATTTATTTGACTTATTTAATAGATTTGGTCAATTTAGATTATTTCTTTAGTATGGTGGTTTGTGTCTTTCAAAGAACTAGTACATTTCATCTAAATGATCAAATTTGTGGATATTCCTTTGTGACCCTTCTTAATGCCCATGGACACAGTAGTGATGATCCTTCTTCAATTTCTGACATTGGCAATTTGTGTTTTCTCTCTCCTTTTTCTTGATTAGCCCAACGAGTGGTTTATTGATTTTACTGAAATTTGCAAGAACTGGCTTTTTGATTTGTTAATTTTTTTATTGTTTACTTGTCTTAAATTTTATTATTTGTTTTAATTTTTAGTACTTTTTTTTCGGTTTTAGGTTGAAATTGTTCTATCTTCTTTTTTTAAAAATTATACTTCAGGCTCTGGGGTGCATGTGCAGATCATGCAGGATTGTTGCATAGGTACACACATGGCAATGTGGTTTGCTGCCTCCAATCCCCCATCACCTACATCTGGCATTTCTCCCCATGTTAACCTTCCCCGACCTCCCCACACCCCACTGTCCCTCCCTTGGCCCCCTCAACAGACCCCAGTGTGTGATGCTCCCCTCCCTGTGCCCATGTGTTCTCATTGTTCAACACCCACCTATGAGTGAGAACATGCAGTGTTTGATTTTGTGTTCTTGTGTCAGTTTGCTGAGAATGATGGTTTCCAGTTCATCCATGTCTCTACAAAGGACATGAACTCATCATTTTTTATGGCTGCATAGTATTCCATGGTGTATATGTGCCACATTTTCCTTGTCCAGTCTATTGTTGGTGGGCATTTGGGTTGGTTCCAGGTCTTTGCTATTGTAAACAGTGCTGCAATGAACATATGTGTGCATGTGTCTTTATAATAGAATGATTTATAATCCTTTGGATATATATCCATTAATGGGATTGCTTGGTTAAATGGAATTTCTATTTCTAGGTCCTTGAGGAAGCACCACACTGTCTTCCACAATGGTTTAACTAATTACACTCCTACCAACAGTGTAAAAGTGTTCCTATTTCTCCATATCCTCTCCAGCATCTGTTGTCTCCAGATTTTTTAATGATTGCCATTCTAACTGGTGTGAAGTGGTGACTCAATGTGGTTTTGATTTGCATTTCTCTAATAATCAGTGATGATGAGCATTTTTGCATATGTTGGCCTCATAAATGTCTTCTTTTGTAAAGTGTCTGTTCATATCCTTTGCCCACTTTTGAATGGGCTTGTTTTTTTCTTGTAAATCTGTTTTGGTTCTTTATAGATTCTGGATATTAGCCCTTTGTCAGATGGGTAGATTGCAAAATTTTTTTTCCATTCTGTTGGTTACTGGTTCACTCTAATTAATGTTTCTTTTGCTGTGCAGAAGCTGTGGAGTTTGATTAGGTCCCATGTGTCTATTTTGACTTTTGTTGCCAATGCTTTTGGTGTTTTAGTCATGAAGTCCTTGCCTATGCCTATGTCCTGACCGGTTTTGCCTAGGTTTTCTTCTAGGGTTTTTATGGTGTTAGGTCTTATGTTTAAGTCTTTAATCCAGCTGGAGTTAATTTTAGTGTAAGGTGTCAGGAAGGGGTCCAGTTTCTGCTTTCTGCACATGGCTAGCCAGTTTTCCCAACACCATTTATTAAACAGGGAATCCTTTCTCTATTGCTTGTTTTTGTCAGGTTTGTCAAAGATCAGATGGTTGTAGATGTGTGGCATTGCCTCTGAGGCCTCTGTTCTGTTCCATTGTTCTATATCTCTGTTTTGGTACCAGTACCATGCTGTTTTGATTACTGTAGCTTTGTAGTATAGTTTAAATCAGGTAGCATGATACCTCCAGCTTTGTTCTTTTTTGCTTAGGATTGTCTTGGCTACGCAGGCTCTCTTTTGGTTCCATATGAAGTTTAAGGTGGCTTTTTCCAGTTCTGTGAAGAAAGTCATTGGTAGCTGATTGATTTTAGATTTTTCTTCTTTTTCTAATATATACACAATGCATACAGGTTTCAGTACATTCCATAAATTTGGACAACTTTTATTTTCAATTTAATTTAGACTAAAATATTTTTAATTTCTCTTGAGTCTTATTTTTTGACTCATTATTTAGCGATGTCTTGATTAATCTCCAAATATTTGGGGATTTTCCAACTGTTTTGCTGTTCTTGATATCTAGTTTAATTCCACTGTGATTAAAAACATACTTTTGTAGAATTTATTTCTAAAAAAAAAATTTTATGATGTGCTTTATGGCCAAGAATGTGGTCTATATTGCTGAATTTTCCATGTGAAATTGAAAAGAATGTGTATTCTGCTGTTGCTAGGTAGAATAGTCCATAAACGTCTGTTAGATTAAGTTGACTGATAATTCTCTCCAAGCCAGCTATATTCGTACTGATTTTCTGCCAGTTTGTTCTATTAATTACTGAAAAATTGCTGTTAAATTCACTAAATATAATAGTGGACTTGTCTATTTCTCCTTTTAGTTCTGTCATTTTTTGCCTTACATATTTCGATGTTTCATTGTTAGATACATGATATCTCACTATGTTGTCCAGGCTGGTCTTGAATTCCTGGCCTTAAGTGATCCTTCTGCCTTGACCTTCCAAAACACTGGGATTACAGGTGTGAACCACTATGGCCAGCCTCCAGCTTTCTTTTGAATACTGTCAGTATGTATGTCTTTCTCTATCCCTCTACTTTTAGCCTATCTGCGTCTTTTTATTTAAGATGGGCTCCTTATAGACAACAGTTAGTTGGGTCTTATTTTAAAAAACATCTTGACAATCTCCTTTAATTGGTGTATTAGACTAGTCTCATTAAAAGTAATTTTGACACAGTTGGACTAATACCCATCATGTCTGTAACTTTCTTATTCACGGCATTTGTTCTTTGTTTCTTCTTTTCTAACTTGTCTGCCCTTTTTGGTTTTAATTGACCATTTAATATGCTTTCTCTCAATCTCTTCTCTTAACATGTCAATTACATTATTTTAAAAAATGTTTTTAGTGGTAGCACTAGCGTTTTCAATATACATTTTTAACTAATTTAATTCTACCTTCAAATAACATTATTTTACATTGCATGTACCACAAATATCTTAGAATCTTCCCAATTCCTGCTTCCTATCTCTTATGACATTACTGTCATTCACCTCACTTATTCATATGCTATACTCACCCAATACACTGTCTTGTCCATTAAGTAGTTACCTTTTAGAACAATTAAGAATAAAAAACTGAAAACTTTTATTTTACTTGCATTTATTCTTTCTCTAATGTTCTTTCTTTATGTAGACTCAAGTCTCTGATCCATGTCATTTTTCACTTTCTTTTTCTACGACACACTTCTAAAATAAAGCATTTCTTGTCATTCATATATTCTGCTGTTAGGGAGTTCCCTCAGATTTTCCTTCTCTGAGAAAGCCTTTATTTCTTCCTTACTTTTTGAAGGATAATTTGACTGGATATAGAATTCTAGATTATGTTTTTTAAAACACTGAGTATTACAATCTGCTCTCATCTTGCTTGTATATACTTTTTTTCTGATGAGTTTACTATAATTCTTATCTATGTTCTTCTAAAAACAGATAAGTGATATTTTTTCCCTTCTGGTTCCTTTCAAGATTTTTTTCTTTGTCTTTTGTTTCCTGCAGTTTGAACAGGCTAGGTGTGGATTATTTTATAGTTATCTTTCTTGGTCTTCTCTGAGTTTCCTGGATCTGTGGTATGTTGTCTATGAAAACTCTCAGCCATTATTACTTCAAATATTTTTCTGCTCAATTGTTTGTCTTTTTCTCGTATACTATTTACACCTATGTTTACAACTTTTGAAATTGTCTCAGTTCTTGGTTGATTTGTTCTGGGTTTAAATTTTTTCATTCTTTTTTCTCTTTGTACTTTAGCTTGGGAAGTTTCAATTAATATATCTTTAAGCTCACTGATTATTTCCTTCACCCTGTCCCATGTCCTGATGAATCCCTCAAAGACACTATTCAGTGTTTTTGATGTCTAGTATTTCCTTTTGAATCTTTGCAGGGTTTCCATCTCTAAGTGTATACTACTCATCTGTCTTGGATGTAGTCTATTTTTGTCATCAGAACCCTTCACATAATAATCGTATTTTAAATTTCCTGCCTGATCATTAGAACATCTGTGTTATATCTGAAGCTGGTGCTGCTGGCTGCTTTCTCTTTAGACTGTGTTTTTCCTGCCTTTTAGCACAACTTGGAATTTTTTTTTTGTTGAAAGCCAGATATGATGTGTTGAATAATACAAACTGAGGTAAATAGGCTGTTAGTGTGAGGTTTTATGTTAATGTGACTAAAAGTGGCAGTGTGTTTATTTTTTTGCTGTAGTTATAGGTATTAGAGGCTTCAGATTCCTCTAATGTCCTTGTATTTGTCTTCCCTGTTGATGTTGGGTTTCCCTAAGAACTCTTTGAAGAGAGAGAGTCTGTGTCTTGCAGCTCTTTCATCTGTGATTCACTGTGATTATATCATAGCCCTGCAGGTGTGAAAAAGGGCATGGAGGAGGGGAAGCATTTTATAATATTTTTATCAAATACTAATAATGCATCTATTGTCTGTGAATGTCTGGATTCATCTGTCTCTACAGATTTTAGGGTAATGATTTTCCCTCTGACCTCAGTTCTCTTATTGGTTCAAAAAAAGTCATTGACTTTCAGTTTCTTTCACTTTTTCTTGTTGTAAGGACAGGTGTGATGACTTCCAAGCTCCTTACCTGTTGGAGGTGAAGCTGGAAGTCTTCTGGTAGGCTTTTGTGGGAAATATTACTGGACATAATATGAATGAGAAATAGAATAGGGAGAAAATTTTCAATCTTGGAGTGAGTGGCCTGAGAGTTATGATAATTGATTTTCAGGAGAAAATCAACACTGCCTATCAAGGGGCTCAAGTGAATTCCCACAAGAGAAGAAGTTTGCATGAGCAGTAGCCTCATCAAGGTGGGAGCAGGACTGTTGGTAGAAATTGCAGACCTCCTCCTCTAAAGGAAATAACCACACCTTACATTGACTGTCATCTGAATCATTAAGCTCAAATGGCTAACAGATAAAAAATTGGGGAAATATCAGGAGAGAGCACTTCTTCCCCATGGCTGCTTCATTCCAGGCAACTCCGTTAACTTTAAACTCTGGGTCTATCTCTGTCCTCTCACTGTTCTCCAGGAACTGAAGTGTGACTTACCCTTGATGAGTTTGGGAGAGAAACCAGGAATGTATATTCAGCCCCTTCACTCCTCTTTGGAGCTGGCTACCTGTAGAAAGCACTCATTCTGATCTGGGCCTCCAAGCTGTTTAAAGAGTCAGGCCCCACCTCAGCAAGACTGTAGTGTCCCATGCTGCCTATTTCTTGTTTTATAATTCAAAACTCTATTGTTACCCTGTACCCAGGCCATGTCATCCAAACTAGGACTTATCAGCAATAAAAGGAATATTATGATTTTTATCTGTTTGACTTTTTTAAATGGATTTTTAAATTTTCTAAATACTTTTGTTCCAGTCTCTTAGATACACCACAATGTAGTAGTCTCTCATGAGATATCACCCAGAGTTCTTTGTCTCATGACCAAGAAAATTAAGGAGAATGGACACAAAGGATGAGGTTGGAGTGAAAGTTCAATAAGTGAAAGAAGAAAGCTCTCCGCTGTGGAGAGGTGGCCCAAAAGAGGGTTGCCGTTTTATAGTCAAATACTAAGTCTCATAAACAGGCTAGTAGGGTGAGATATTTCATTTACATAAGGTTGAAAAACCTGGTTGGGAGTAGGTGGTTCATTTGCATAAAGGGTGAACTGCTGGCAGTTACTCCCTGTTCTTTTAGTGCACAAGTGAACTCTTAGCCTAAGTTACTCCATGTTGTTTGATTTTCCCTACTGCTCATGTGTTAAGAGGGAAGAATTCCCCGTTGCTGGATTCTGTGTTGCTCCTCTTATGCATGTTTCAAGCAACCCCTCTTCCCAATTCCCCTGTGCAAATCTCTTATCTGAGTATGTCCAAAAAAGGAAGTGAATGTGCTCACTGAAGCCCACTGTGTATATGACCCTTGCTAGTTACAGAGAAGGCCTATTTATGGTGGACCTTGCCTCCTTATCTACACTTGAAGCCTGATCTTTCAGGCTGTTTCTTTGTTAGTATAAAAGGAATTCTACTGAAGACATGTCCTAGCTATTGCCAAACTGGTTCCTTTCTTTTCCCTCACTTTTAGATTTAACAGAAAAGTTGAAAAGGTAGTAAAGAATAGTCCTATATACTGCTGACACAGATTCCCCTATTTTTAACATCTTATAATACCATGGTAATTTTGTCACAACTAAGAAACCAACATTGGTACATAATTATTAACTAAATTCCAAACTGTATTCAGATTTCTCCATTTTTTCCACGAATGCCTGTTTTCTGTTTCAGGATCAATGTAGTCACCAATTGGTCTAGAACAGTTTTGTTTCTTGTTTTTTATTATTTACTTTTTTGTTTTTTTTTTTGAGATGGAGTCCTGCTCTGTCGCCCAGGATGGAGTACAGTGGCATGATCTTGGCTCACTGCAACCTCTGCCTCCTGGGTTCAAGTGATTCTCCTGTTTCAGCCTCCTGGGTAGCTGAAATTACAGGTACACACCACCATGCCTGGCTCATTTTTGTATTTTTAGGAGAGACAGGGTTTCACCATGTTGACCAGACTGGTCTCAAACTCTTGATATCAGGTGATCCGCCCACCCTGGGCTCTCAAAGTGCTGGGATTACAGGCATGAGCCACCGTGCCTGGCCTATTTACAGTTTTGTAATGGTCAGGTATTTGTGGAATGTTCAATCCGGTTTTGTTTAATGTTTTTCTCACAGTTAGACAGATTCTGAAATTGGGGGAAGAATTCCACAGAAGTGATGTGCCTTTCTAATCACATCATTTCATGGTAATTGCTATCTACAGGAGTAATGACGATGATATAAATCTGGATCACCTGGCCAAGATAGTGTTTTCTAGATTTAGCCATCGTAAAATTACTGTTTTTGCCCCTCTTTTCTATAATCTTAAGTCACTGCTTACAGATCACACTCAAAAGAGGATGATGCTTAAATATATTGGTCTTATTTTGCAATTAGTTTATGAATCAGGCAAAGCAGAGAGTTGGTATTTATCAAACCACATGAGAGAAATTCCAACATGAGCAAATATCCACATACTAGTCACTCGCAGGATGAGTCAGAATAGCAGATCCATTAAAAGGACAGAAGTGACATCTATGGTCAGATGAAGGGGATTGAGCTTCAGGGACAGGGGCTTCTCTGTCTGAGAGGAGCAACTGGCAATGAATGGCAAGTTGTAAAATATATTCTAGAGGCTAGAACCAAGAGGAGAGGCAGTATATTCCCACTGGAGGATTTTAGTACATTGATCATCAGTTAAGGAATACATTTGCCCAAACTCACACCAGGTAATCAGTTCCTTAATGAATTGCACAATTGAAAAAGAAAATCAATTTCTCTATTTTGCTTTATATGAAAACTCAATGTTCTTTTGCTCCTTTTTCCACATGCTCGTGTGACTGATGGCCAGGAAAAACCAAATGAATTAAGTTTTAAAGGCAACCTCAGCCCCTGGGTCATCTTTGCTAAAGAAAGACAAGTGGGCGGATGAAAAGATAAATTAAAAACCTACTGTCAACAAAGTTATCTCAGTTTAGATCAAACACCAAGGGAACCAATTTAATTTTCTGCTGTTTTCATTTGAAGCTCTTTTACTTTGTTGGTTATTGCTACTATAAAATTGATGTTATTTGTAGCTTCTTAAATGAATAAAAAATACTGGAGACTTACAGGTGGGCCACTGGCTTGCTACTTGTAGATTTCTTATCTTCTTCCATTTTTCCAAATGAAAGAACAAATTTTTATACTTCCTTTCCAACAATTACATTATTTTTTAAAATTTGTATTTGTCAAAATGTATATCTGAAAAGAAACATCTTCATAGGTAAGCAAGAGAAATCACTAATATATTTCAAGTTAGTAAGTGAATAATTAAGATACTAAACCTGGAAATACTTAAATTTTCTCCCAGAATTTCCCATTTTTAATAATGTCTTTGGGAAAGTTATATATAGTTATGTGTCATGTATGACTTTTCTTATACTTATTTTAACATTTTTGATTATATAAGCAATTCATGCCCAATGTGCAAAAATTAAAAAAACACAGAATAGCGATATGGCTGAATAGGAACAGCTCTAGAGTGCACTTCCCAGTGAGAACACAGAGGGTGAGTGATCACCACATTTCCAAATGAATTTTTACTGCCCACAGACCAGGAGATTCCTGGGCAGAGAAGCGCCATGAGTCTCCAGCATGGCTGTTTCAGCTGGTACAGTGGGTCTTCCCATAAAAACTTACACAAATCTGGGCACCATTTCAATTGGCGTCTGGAATGCTTGGGAGACAGAGTTGCCCATTCAACTGAAAAAAAGGGGGCTGAAACAGGAAGTCAGGTGATTTGGCTCAGTGGGTCCCACCCACACAAAGACCAGCAATCTGGAATACTCTGGATTGAGAGTTTCACCGCAAGCAGAGCTGGACCCAGGATGGTTCAGCTCTGGTGGGGGGAAGGGTGTCCACCATTACCAAGGCAGTCCACCATTACAGAGACTGTCTGCCATTACTGAGGCAGACAACATTACTGAGGCAGTTCTAACTATACCTCTATAAATAAAACTGCAAGGATGTTCACACAGCAGCTGGGCAGAGTCACAGCAGCTCAGCAATGCCTCTGCTGGCAGACTGACTAGGCTACTTCCTTGCTGAGGCAGGGCATCTCTAAAAAAAGGCAGTAGCACGTCAGAAACTCATAAATAAAGCCCCACCTTCCCAAGACAGAGCACCTGGAAAAAAAAGGTGGTTACGAGGTCCGCTGCAGCAGACTTAAATGTACCTGCCCAGCAGCTCTGAATGGAACAACGGAGCTGACAGCTCAGCACTTGAGCTCCTATAAGGGACAGACTGTCTCCTCAAGCACCTCCTCAATCCCCATGTATCCAAAGAGACACCTCACAGAGGAGAGCTCAGGCTGACATCTGGTGGGTATCCTTCTGGGACAAGGATAACAGAAGAAGAAACTGGCAGCAACGCTTACTGTTCTGCAGCTGCTGCAGGTGATCCCCAGGCAAGCAGGGCCTGAGTGGACCTCAGGCAGTCCTACAGCAGAGAGGCCTGACTGTTAGAAGGAAAACTAAAAAATAGAAAGAAATAACTTCATCATCAACAAAAAGGAAGTCCACTGAGAGACCCATCTGAAAGTCACCAACTTCAAAGACCACAGGTAGATAAATCCACAAAGATGGGAAGAAATCAGTGCGAAATGGATGAAAACACCCAAAACCAGAATGCCTCTCCTCCTCCAAGGTATCACAATGCCTCACCAGCAATGGAACAGGTTTGGATGGAGAATGAGTTTGATGAATTAATAGAAACAGGCTTCAGAAGGTGGGTAATAACAAACTTCTCTGAGCTAAAAGAACATATTCTAAACCAACGCAAAGAAATTAAGAACTTTGAAAAAAGGTTTCATGAAATGCTAACGAGAATAAACAGCTTAGAGAAGAATATAAATGACCTGATGGAGCTGAAAAACACAATACAAGAACTTCATGAAGCATACATAAGCTTCAATAGCTGAATCAACCAAGCAGAAGAAAGGATATCAGAGATTGAAGATCAACTCAATGAAATAAAACAAGAAGGCAAGATTAGAGAAAAAAGAGTGAAAAGAAATGAACAAAGCCTCCAAGAAATATAGGATCATGTGAGAAGACTTAATCTACATTTCACAGGTGTATCTGAATGTGATGGAGAATGAAATCAAGCTGGAAAACACTATTCAGGATATTATCCAGAAGAAATTCCCAAACCTAGCAAAGCAGGCCAATATTCAAGTCTAGGAAATACAGACAATGCCACAAAGATATTCCTCAAGAAGAGCAACCCCAAGGCACACAATTGTCAGATTCACCAGGGTTGAAATGAAGGAAAAAATGCTAAGGGCAGCCAGAGAGAAAGGTTGGGCTACCCACAAAGGGAAGCCCATCACACTCACAGCAGATCTCTCAGCAGAAACCCTACAGGCCAGAAGAGAATGGGGGCCAATATTCAGCATCCTTAAAGAAAAGAATTTTCAACCTAGAATTTCATATACCACCAAACTAAGCTTCATAAGGGAAGGAGAAATAAAACTTTTTATGAACAAGCAATTGCTGAGAGATTTCATCACCACCAGACCTGCCTTACAAGAGCTCCTGAAAGAAGCACTAAACATGGAAAGGAACAACAATATCAGCCATTCCAAAAATGTACCAAATGATAAAACCATTGACAATATGAAAAAACTGCATCAACAAATGGGAAAAACAACCAGCTAGCGTCAAAATGGCAGGATCAAATTCACACATAACAATAATAACCTTAAATATAAATGGGCTAAATGCCCCAATCAGAAGACAAA
>PVKP010033544.1:0-24960 GCA_004027715.1 Plecturocebus donacophilus | reverse complement strand
AAAAAAAAAAAAAAAAAAAAAAAAAAAAATTATAGAATAGAACATTGGAAAAACCTTTCTAGACATTGGCTTAGGCAAGGATTTCATGACCAAGAACCCAAAAGCAAATGCAATAAAAACAAAGTTAAATAGCTGGGACTTAAACTAAAGAGCTTTTGCATGGCAAAAGGAAGAGCAGAGTAAACAGACAACCCACAGAATAGGAGATAATAATCACAATGTATACATCTGACAATGGACTAATATCCAGAATCTACAACAAACAAATTAGCAAGAAAAAAAATCCCCCAAAAAAAGCGGGCTAAGGACATAAATAGACAATTCTCAAAAGAAGATATACAAATGGCCAACAAATATATGAAAAAATACTCAACGTCACTAATGATCAGGGGAATGCAAATCAAAACCATAATGAGATATACCACCTTACTCCTGCAAGAATGGCCATAATCAAAAAATAATAGATGTTGGCATGGATGCAATGAACAGGGAACACTTCTACACTACTGGTGGGAATGTGAACTAGCACAACTATGGAAAACAGTGTGGAGATTACTTAAAGAACTAAAAGTAGAACTACTGTTCGATCCAGCAATCCCACTACTGGGTTTCTACCCAGAGGAAAAGAAGTCATTATACAAAAAAGATATTGCACACGCAGATTTATAGCAACACGATTCACAATTGCAAAAATGTGGAACCAACTCAAATGTCTGTAATCAACGAGTGGATAAAGAAGCTGTGTGTGTGTGATGGAATACTACTCAGCCATAAAAAAGGAATGGATTAATGGCATTTGCAGCGAACTGGATGAGATTGGAGACTATTATTCTAAGTGAAGTAACTCAGGAATGGAAAAGGAAACATCATATGTTCTCTCTCATAAGTGAGAGTTAAGCCATGAGGAAGCAAAAGCATAAGAATGACACAGTGGACTTTAGGAACTCAGGAGGAAAGGGTGGGAAGGGGATGATGGATACAAGACTACAAATTTTTTGCAGTATATACTGCTTGGCTGATGGGTGCACCAAAATCTCAAATATCACTGCTAAAGAATTTATTCATGTAACCAAACAGCACTTGTTCCCCAATAACCTATGAAAATAAAAACATTAAAAAAAAAAAAAAGAAAAGAAATGAGAGGTCAGGGTGTTGGAAGAATCATCTCCATGTACACTGAAATCACCATTAAGTAAGACTTGGAGAGAGTGGTAGTATCCCAGGAGCCAAAATTACTGAGAAAATGGAGGGTGGAGCTGGGGTTAACCCAAGGGTTGATAGGTGACATCAAAATGAGGGTGATAGGTATTAAAATCTGATGACAGAAAGCAAAGCTGAGAATTTTAGGGAGAAGGAAGATAGAAAGTAGCAGTGAGAAACAAGGAGGCACTATCTCACCTCCAGGCCCAGTGGTAACGGGTATGAGAAAGAAAAATCACCAGTACTTGAGAAGGCTATAAGGGAATACTGCTCTCAGGGATGAGCCAGATTTCAGTTTTAGCAAGAAGGTGAAGGGAGAAATCAGAAAAATGCTTGAGGATGGGCACAGCAGCTCATACCTGTAATCCCAGCACTTTGAGAGTCTGAGGTGGGCAGATCACTTGAGCTCAGTAGTTGAAGATCAGCCTGGGCAATATGGCAAAACTCAATCTCTACAAAAAATGCATAACTTAGCCGGGCATGGCGGCATGTGCCTGTAGTCCCAGCTACTGGGAGGCTAAGGTGGGAGGATCACTTGAGTCTGGGAGGTTGAGGCTACAATGAGCTGAGATTGCACTACAGCTGGGTGACAAAGTGAGTCTGTGTCTCAAAAAAAAAAAAAAGTTGAAATTAATTTTGCTGATAATGAACCATAAGTTGTAGGGGGCATGGTAGAAGGGTTCAGGAATTGGCAAGGAGAAGGGGCTGCAGCAGAGATGTATAGAACCTTAGGGAGATTTGGGTGTGGGAGATGAGCAGTGACCTAGGAGTCTAGTGGTTCTTGTGGTAACTGATATAAACAAGGATAAAGGACATAAGAAAGTTGGTCCTGGTGGAATCAAAGCAGATAGTGATGTTAAGGTTTTGCTAGCAGACAAGGAGTAAATTTCTGTGACTCTGCACTCGTGACAACGGGGTTAAAAAGGATATGGGAATTGTTCTAGAAACAGTACACTAGTTCAAGTAGACCTCTGTTGAGGGAGGGGTCATCACTCTAAGCATGTCTGTCTCATTTTGACCCCTGTAGATGGACTGAAGGAATTTTAAGGAAGCTGAGAAGTTGGGTATGGACGGCCTGGGAGTTGGGGGTAGGTGCAAATAGCAGCACTGCTACCATTTATCTGAGCCTAGGACCAGCAGCAGACAGCTGGAGCCTGAGACTTCTACCTTTTAGGGATGTGAAACAGTATCAGGTTGGTGGCAACCCTTGGACACTGTCAGAAACAGATAACATTCTCTCTGTTTTTTTTTTGTTTTTAAGACAAGAGTCTTGCTCTGTCACCCAAGCTGGAATGCAGATGCGTGATCTCAGCTCACTGCAACCTCTGCCTCCTGGGTTCAAGCGATTCTCCTGCCTCAGCCTCTGGAGTAGCTGGGACTACAGGCATGCACCACCACAGCCAGCTAATTTTTGTATTTTTAGTAGAAATGGGGTTTCACCATGTTGGCTAGGATGGTCTCGATCTCTTGACCTCGTGAACAATCCTCTCTTAAGAAATATTTGCCCATTTTACTTTCCCAAGATTCCTACAGATTAAAATCAAGCAGTAAGCTCATTAAACAAAGCCTAAAAGAAGGTGACACAGTGTGAGAGTAGAGTCAGCAAGTAATAGTTACCCACACAAGAACTGCAGATACTGAAATTGTCAGACGTAGAAAATAAAAGAGCTATGCATTAATTGTTTACATAAAAGACTCATTCACAAAGAAGAGCAAGCAGGTGTATTTGAAGAACAAGAAACAAAAGGAACTTCCAGAAATAGAATTGTTGAAGTAAAAAAAAAAAAAAAAAGACAAATTAATCACAACTGAAAAGAAAATTACTGCGTTGAAAGATAGTTCTGAAGAATGTAGAAAAAAGAGACAATGGAACAGAAAATAAGAAAGAGATGATAAAAGATATGGAGGAAAAATATGAGGTCTAAAAATGGATGAGAGGTTATATTTAAAGAGATAATGCCTGAAAACTTTAAGAAATAATGAAAAACATGAATCCTTGAGATAAATATAAAAACCTATCCCAGGCCAGGTGCGGTGGTTCATGCCTGTAATCCCAGCACTTTGGGAGGCTGAGGTGGGCGGATCAAAGGTCAGGAGATCGAGACCATCCTGGCCAACATGGTGAAACCCCATCTCTACTAAAAATACAAAAAAAAAAAAAAAAAAAAAAAAATAGGCTGAGGTGGGAGTTTGGCATGCGCCTGTAGTCCCAGCTACTCAGGAGGCCAAGGCAGGGGGATCACTTGAGCCCAGGCGGCAGAGGATGCTGTGAGCCGAGATCGTGCCACTGCACTCCAGCCTGGGTGACAGAGCAAGACTCCGTCTCAAAAAACAAAAAAAAAACAAACAAAAAACAAAACAAGAAAAACTTATCCCAAAGATATTGAAGGGAAAAATTCATTAACACCAGAGTAGACTTCAAAAGCAGCCAGAGAAAAATACCGCCTACAAAGGGGCAATGACAGAAAACTTCTTGCAGCAGCAAAGGCAGTCAGGAGATGTGAAATAGTATCTCCAAAATGTTGAGAGAAAATAATTATCAAACTAGAATTGGGTACCCAGTAAACCATCTTTGAAAACAGAGGATCAAATAAATACATTTATAGATTTAAAAACCTATTGCCACCAATTGAACTATAATAACTTCTGAAATAAAATTATCCTAGAAGGACAGTCTGAGATTGCATGATGAGATAGGAAGGATATAAAATGGCAAACATTTAGGAGGCTGAGGTAGGCGGATTACGAGGTTAGGAGTTCAAGACCAGTCTGGCCAATATGGTGAAACCCCGTCTCTACTAAAAATCAAAAAAAAAAATAAAAAAATAGCTGAGTGTGGTGGCATGTGCCTGTAGTCCCAGCTACTCGGGAGACAGAGAGACAAGAGAATTGCTTGAACCTGGAAGGCAGAGGTTGCAGTAAGCCAAGATCACACCACTGCATTCCACCCTGGGTGACAGAGCAAGACTCCATCTGAAAAAATTAAAAATGGCAAACGTGTGCAAATACAGACAAATATTGTCTGTACAATATTGAAACAATAGTTTAAAATATTCTAAAGAATAAAATGCCAGAGCCACACAGTTTAACAGCTGAATTCTAAACTTTGAAGGAATATATTGTTTTAATATATGAAAAAAGTCACGTCCAAGTTGAGTTTCTTTAGGAGAGCAAGATGATTTAGCATTCAAAAATCTGTAAATGTCATTGACCATATTAATAGATTCAAGGAAGAAAAATGGTGCTCACCTGTAGTCCCAGCTACTCAAGAGCATTGCTTGACCCCAGGAGTCTGAGTCTAGTCTGGGCAACATAGTAAGACCCTCTTTAATTAATAATAAAGAGAAATTTTAAGAGAGGCTTTTTGGTGACTTGGGCAGTAAAATAGTGAAATACAGAGTTTTCTTTCTCTCAAGTTAGGGTATCTTAATCTTTAAGACACTTTCTACTGGTTGATTTGGGAAGAGCTACAGTTAATGAGCTAATGAGTTGCCTGAGACTTTTCCTGTTGTAGAAAATAACAGTGAAAGAGTTCCGTGTGCTTTCTCAGTAAATCAGATGTCTTTATCAGCTGCTGAGCTGAAACTCTGTGTCCTTACTTAGCTTTAAAAAGAAAAAAGAAACTTTCAATCCAGTCCTAGTTGGATACCACCTTGGGGTTTTATTCACCCACCACATCACAGTTTGAGGAATTGGAAAAGTTCATTTCACTCTTTGAGACGACAGACAAGGATGAAAATTTAAATAAATTTGGCTTCCCAGGAGCTAAGAATCAAATCTGCCAGCAGAGTCCAAAGAGCATACACCATTTGCACTAGACTTTGCTAAAAATAACATGCATTTTCTGTCTCCTGCTGGCATACAATGGTGTTAAACACAGCTACTTTAACATCGGAACAGGTCACAAAGGAGGGTGATGAGTGTTTAAAAAGCCTTTAACTAGTAATATTAAACCCTTGACTTTTACCAGATGCTAGCAGCGCTTTTATGGAACTTTACAAATTTTCTGGCACCTGCTTTTAACCAAAAAACTTGTTGGAGGCTAAAGCACTGCTGAGCATGACCTGAACTTGGAGATTGGGGCATTCATTCCAGTTCCATTGAAGTATATTTAAAGAAAATGCAAACTTAAACTTGTACCTAAATTTCCAACAGCCCTGACTTTCTAGCCAACCCTGGAAGACAATCTTATCTCAGCTTCTCTTAGGACACTAAACACTTTCCATTTTATAATAAGAAGTGTATATATGTTTTGTCTCCCCAAGTTGAAGACAAAAAGACATTCTTTTAGATTAATATCACGATTTCTATTTGTAATACACACTATATGCAGCTCAAATTCAAAAGGTACAAAGAATAAACGGTAACCCCCAGGCATGATACCATTGTCCCCAGGTACTTAATTCCTTTCCCCAGGAAACCAGTGTGGCCAGTTTCTTGGGTATTTTTCCAAAGTATTATACACGTATAGAACTGTAACAATCAGGCATACAGTCATATATTCTTTATTCCCTCTTTGAAAAAATGGAAATGGTTATGTGGGGTGGGGGGAATATCTCTGCTTCTACACATCCCAGGTTCATGGATGAGACCCTGTAACAAACAGATTAACAAGAGAAAAGCATACACATTTATAAGTTCTATATGACATGAGAGCCTTGATAAGGAAATAAAGACTCAGATAAATAAACCTGAGTGTTTTCTTGTAGATTTGATAAAGAATAGATAGTCATTGAGAAATATGATAGGGTGAATTGGTATGACCTAATGGTAATGAACTGGGAGAAATTTAGTGAGGCCTGCCTGTTCATATTCTTTTTGGCATCTCTTGATCTTCAGAGGTAAGGATGTTCCTTTCCCTTTCCTCCAGGTACAGGGAGGGCACCTCTCACATGAGAGGTCTTACGACTTACTTCGGGGGAAGGTCAGGTTGACAAGTTATGTCACCACTCTTCCTCATTGTTGCTGTCATCTACTCCACCAGATCACTCCCAACTCATTCTTTGATTATTTTAACTCTGGGCTCTATCACACTCTCCAGTACTACTTCTGCCTTAATTCTTGGAGAGTTCAGTCTCCACGAGTTGATCTTCTCAAATCCAGATGTCTTGGTTCTTTAACTTCCTCTCCTCAGGAATTTGCCCTTCACCCTGCTTCTACTGTCCACTTTCTTAGACATACACCAATAACACAACTCCGTACCTTCCATTTCAACATTATACTCTCTGCTCACCACCTCCATTTTTTAACTCATACATTCTGGCACCCCAAATTACACAATTCTACTTTTGAACTTGTAGGTTCAATCGGACCTAGAACCCATTAATTTAATCACATTTTCCACTGTGTCATACAATGCTTTTGTTCACACTTTGACCCTTACCATGTTCAAAATCCATAGTCAAGTGTTACGATCACTCCCTAGTATACATTCCCACTTCCCTTACTAAACAATTGTGTGGCACAATCTAAAGCCTTCCTAAACACAACTCTGCCTACTTCACACCAACACCTACACATCTGAATAAAGCTGAAGAAAAGCACACTGTCATGCTGTCTGGTTTCACTGTGAATTCATGACCACCACTCTCAAGGAGGCCCTTAACACTGCTGCATTTGCCTCATCCACTGCCTCTCAAGTCGTGCTTTCCTTTTCCTGCTCTACTCACTCGCTAACTCGTCTTTTAGATGACTCTTTCATACCTTCTCTTCTTTCCTTAAAATGCCAACATCTCCTTCCCATCCTCTTTTAGCTTCACACGTCACTGAGGAAGAATTATTCAGAAGGGAACTTCTATAAGCTCAGCCACTGACATCTGTTCCATATGCTGTGCCCTCCACTCCATCCTCAACCTTGCCTGTTAGAATGAATGACTTGTTGGTTCTCCTCCTAAGGCCAGTAACTCTCCTCTTCTCTAAATCTTATCCCAGACTCAAAGAGTGTTGAACAAGCAATTCTCCCCTCTTTGGCATCATTAATGGTTCCCTCCCAATTGGATCATTCCCATCACTGTACAATTAATTCTCCCATTAAAAATAAAAACAATCCTTGAGCTCCTCGCTGTCTACTGCTTCATTATTGGCTCCCTTTTAGAGCATAGCTTCTCAAAATAATTATCTTTTCTTCCTGTCCTCAATTTCTCTCCTCCCATTGTCTCTTGAACTCAATCAGGCATTTGTCCATGTCACTCAACTGTAATTATGCTTATCAAGGCCACCAGTGACTTCCACATTGCTAAACCAAATGGTCCAAGTCTCAGTCCTCAACTTAATTGACCCTATAAGCAATATTTTGTAGACACAGTTGAGACAGTTTCTTCACTTGGCTTCTAGGACCACACATTCTCTTGGTTCTCTCTTGTCTTACTCGTTGCTCCTCAGCCTTAGCTGCTTTTCATTATTTTCCTTCTTCAAAGTTTTATACTTCCCCAAAGCTCAGCTTCCAGATATCCCAATTTCACACTCCTTGCTGCCAGAACTGTGAAAGAATAAATTTCTACTGTTTTAAGCCACACATTTGTGGTAATTTATTTGGCAGCTCCAGGAAATTAATGCATACTTCAATAAAGCTGCTTAAAAATAAATAAACCTGGATAAAGAAAATGTGGCACATAAACACCATGAAATACTATGCAGTCATAAAAAGGATGAGTTCATGTCCTTTGCAGGGACATGGATGAATCTGAGAACCATCATTCTCAGCAAACTGACACAAAATCAGAAAACCAAACACTGCATGTTCTCACTCATAAGTGGGTGTTGAACAATGAGAACACATGGACACTGGGAAGGGAACATCACAGACCCCAACACAGGTCTGTTGGGGGGTAGGGGGGCTAGGAGAGGGATAGCAGGGGGTGGGGAGATTGGGGAGGGATAACATTAGGAGAAATACCTAATGTAGGTGACAGGGGAATGGAGGCAGCAAACCACCATGGCAGGTGTATACCTATGTAACAATCCTGCAAGATCTGCACATGTACCCCAGAACTTAAAGTAAAATTTAAAAAAAATTCACACACAAAAAAACCCTTTACTTGTTCTTCATCTCAAGTCATGTCAAAGTTCAAAGTCAAAGGCCTTTCTTTTCTGTAGCCACTAAGACCCTGCACCATCTCCCTGGCCTTACTTCCCACACTCAGCTCCCTCTGCTGCACCCACGCTGTCCTCCTTGCTCTTCCTTAAATACTCCAAGCACACTTCTGCCTCAAGGCCTTTGCCCTGGCTGGGTCATCTGCCCAGAATGCTCTTCCTGTATGCCTTCCTCCTCACCTTCCTCAGATGTTGGCCCAAATGTCACCTTTGCAATGAGGTCTTCACCCTTTCTTTAAAATAGCAGTTATCCACATTCTGTAGCCCCCGGCCTGATTTATTATCCACCATTGCAGTTAGAAGCATTAGACATACTTTGTTTTACTCATTCATTTTTATTTAGGATTTCCTTTTCCCACTAGAATGTAAACTCCACAGAGAAAAGGAATTTTTCTTTCTCTTTATTCACTGCTTTTTAAAAATTTGGACTAATTTATGGAGTACATGTGAAATTTTCTTACATATATATAACGCGTACTGACCATTATATACAATGGGAGGGAGGGAGGGAGGGAGAGAGGGAGGGAGGAAGGAAGGAAGAAAGGAAGGAAGGAAAAGGAAGGGAAAGGAAGGAAGGAAGGATTTCTATCAAAATGCTGGGACTATCTTGTTATTTGATACAGGGCAGAACTAGAAAATATGTGTTTAAGATCAAACATGTCATGATTTCATACAGATATTCCAAATGAAATACAGGTCTACGGACTCTTAAACTCACCAGGCATGCATCCATATCTCCTTTCCACCACACCGAAAATACATGGTTCTGAATGAAACCAAATAATAACTTTTCTTTATCCTACAACACAGCAGTCTCAGAATAACAAAACCAACTCTATCACCAACAATATGACTACTGAGAACAGTTCAAGGTTTTGTTTTTGTATTTGTTGTTATTTTTGTCCTTATGATTGATCTCAATGGGAATATATGACCAAATTGCTGTTTTAAAGTCATTTGAAGACTGGGTGTGGTAGCTCATTCCTGTAATCCCAGCACTTTGGGAGGCCAAGGCAGGAAGATCATTTGAGACCAGGAGTTTGAGACCAGCCTGGGATATATAGTGAGACCTTGTGTCTACAAAAAGTTAAAAAATTAGCTGAGCGTGGTGGCACGCACCTGTGTAAAGCTACTTGGAAGGCCTAGGTAGGAGGATTGTTTGAGCTCAGAAGGTGGAGGCTGCAGTGAGCCAAGATCAGAGACATAGTCTCAAAAAAAAAAAAAAAAAAAAAACAAGTCATTTGAGGTTGCTTTTGTAGCTCATAAGTGTGATGATTGAGTTTGCATGTGCATGTGTGAGATGTGCCACCCTCAAACTTTGTTACAACATGGGCACATTATCCATGTGACATGAAAAAAATAAAATAAAGTCATTTGAAATCGTTTCTCTTTGTTTCATAATGGTGTTTACTGGCTACACAAATATAATCACTTATTTTATTTTTGCCTCGGGGATTATGTTTTTATTTTTGATTTATGATTTTAAAAAATATATGTTTTTAAAGACAAATCTGGAATATTTAAAGATATTCCTCCCTGTACTATTCTATACAGCTATTTTTATTCCCTTACTGGTTTTTATAATGTAAGCAAATGCATACCTACAGAGATAGGTAGATAGATTCTACTCTTTCCTTTCATATGTAAATGGTAGCTTACTACACATATTTTTCTTCACTTTGCTTTTTTCATTTAACAATATACCCTAGAGATCACTTACTGTATAAAGATAATCCCCGTTTTACACTGCAGTTATCATTATGTGGCTGAAGCATTGTTTAACTGTTGTGCTATCGATTCTGATTGTTGCTAGTCTTTTGTTATTACAAATAATGCTGTAACAGTACCTTGTACGTACATCTTGTCATATTTTTGCTACTGTGGCTTTGGGATAGTGTTCTAGAACCTAGATTTCTTTTTCTTTTTTTTTTTTTGGAGATGGAGTCTCGCTCTGTCACCAGGCTGGAGTGCAAGTAGCATGATCTCAGCTCACTGCAACCTCTGCCTCCCAGGTTCAAGTGATTCTCCTGCCTCAGCCTCCTGAGTAGGGGGACTACAGGCGCACGCCACCATACCCAGCTAGGTTTTGTATTTTTGTTAGTAGAGATGGGGTTTTACCATGTTGGCCAGGATGGTCTCGATCTACTGACCTTGTGATCCGCCCACCTCGGCCTCCTAGAGTGATGGGATTATAGGCGTGAGCCACTGCACCTGGCCTAGAATCTAGATTTCTAAAAGATAAATTTCATTATGATTGCTGAGTCAAATGGTAGATGCACATATAATTGTGCTAAATTTCCCCCAATTCCCCTCCATCATCATGATGCCATTTCTCATTCCTACCAGCAATGTAGAAGAGTGTTTGTTTCACCCTAGCCTCACCGATAAAGTATGTGGTCCAAATCTTAGATTTTTGCCAATTGTACTGGCAGGAAATGGTATTATAATGTAGTTTTAATTTACACTTATAAGTGAATGATGCTGAGCATCTTTTCCCAGGGCTAAGTGTAATTCTCACTTCTTGTCCTATGCATTGTCTGTTTGTGTCGCTGATGAGCCTTCTCCTCATGCTTCTGTTAATTAACACAACCTTAAATTCTAGCAAGAACTGAATATGCCAGAGAGACCTCAGGTCTATGGAAACTTACTTGGAGGGTGGTACGGGGACCATGGAGTATCACAAACATGTACTTAGCACATGGACAAAAACAAAGATTTTCAAATCTTAATTAGAGTTTTGAATTTTGTAAAAAATCGACTTTCTTGGATATTTAAGTTTATTTTATTAATTTCATTAATTCAAGTAATATTTGTTGAACACAAACTATGTCCAAGCTCTGTTTTAGGCACTGGAGATAAAAGAGTGAACATATTTTTCTTCCTCAGAAAGAAATAGAAAAGGAAGTGACATTATTCTCCTGATTCAGGCTGAAAGATCATCTCTAAAAGAATAGACTATTCTTTCATATGATTTTCCCCATATTTCCATTTGCTATATTCAGAAATTGGGGATCAACCCCACTAGTAAGTCAAAAGCAGTGGTAAAAATGCTGGTTTCTTCCATAGAGATAACTTGTTAGTACTCAAAGAGGGTCTTGAACCTCTTTCTGACTCATTCTCTTATCAATAGGGAGGAAAAAACTCCAGAGATTTTATCACTGCTCAAAGTCACACAAAGCCAGGGCACCGGGTTTTCAAGTCGTTCTCCATTATTTCTACAGCATCAAACTTGTAGAGAAGTTAGGGGAGCAGAAATAACACAAATGCAACCTTTCCTTTTGGTCTTGTCTGGTCTGGAGAACAACCCTTATTAATGGGGCCTTGGGTGATATCTGATGCTGGCATTGTTTCTCTGCTCTGCTCGACTGTCCCCAGCCAAGCCACAGAGCTCTCCTCCGTCATAGGAACAGGTTCAAAGGGACTGCCGGATGTTTTAGTTTCATGAAAAAAAAAAAAAAAAAAAGAAAAAGAAAAACAGTGAAAGCCAGTTAGAGAAAAGTCGGAACAAGAAGATGAAAGTAACATGCTAGGAGAGAAGGAAGGCTGCCCTGAGCTGATAAACCATATAGACTGTTCCGGAAGGGAGAGAGTAAGGCTCCATGGTATGAAGAATTGTACTTAAGCTATAACGTCTTTATTTAAGGATTCTGGATCTCTTTCTGGAAAAAAAAATCTATAAGACAGCCCAGATCTTAAATAGACCTGAGTTTGGGCTCTGCGTCACTAACCAGCTGCATGATCCTTGACAAGTCACTTTAATATCCCGAGCCTTGGTTTCCTCATCTGTAAATTGAGATGAATAATGCCTGGCTGATAATATGGCTGTGAAGATTAAAATGGGTCATGCCTTTGAATATGCTTTATAAAATTCAATTCTTCTTTCATTTCCTCAGCTGATTGTTTACGTTCCTCTGATACACTGTCCCCACCCTGGACAATCTCTAGCAGGTATACACACACTGCAAGATACTGAGACAGGGAGACTGCCTAGTTGTGATTCACTGAGGCTGATTTGTCTAAAAAGTTGCTCACTAAGTATTCCTGCAGGGTGTTTGAAGCGTCTTTCTGGATGCCTGATGAGACCAGACACTTTGAATCCACCTTGCAAAGCTCCTGTTCCGAGACAGCTGCAGCCTGTGCTCTGTAGAGCAATATGAAATAATTGCCCATTGGCACAATGAGCCCATCTCCTCTCCGGGCAGCACAAAAGAAAGCTCAAAAGCATCTCCGGTTTTGATTGCCAAGTGGGGGAGGCGGTGAAAGTAGACTAAATTATGAGTCCAGGTGCCTCCCTGCAGAAAGCCACTTCCGCCTCGCTGCCGCTCCGTGGGCGCGCCGTGGGTGTTGACGTCACCTTCGGCCACAGGAGCTTGCAGAGCTGGGCCCCGGCTGGGCTCCCTGGGGGTCCGCGGGTAGACCAGGGGGTGCTCTCAGACTGAAAGTGCTGGAAGGCTCGCTTGCCCTCGCCATAGACCAGACTGACAGGGGTCTGCCAAGGCTGCTGGGGATGTGGGAAGTGAACTTTAGGTGGAAACAGAAAAGCTTGTCTCTCCGTGGGTAGCCTTTTTTTTAGTTCAGTGGAGAAAAAAAAATCGTAGAAGACTGCCAAGCCAAATAAGCTATGCTCAATTAAGTCTTTCAACTGTGCAATTCCTCTGGTTGATTTTTATGAGGAAAAGGGCAGAATAGAAACATGATGGGCTTGTTTAAAATACTTTAAAAGGGAAGAACCTGCATTCTTCTGCTTCTCAGCCCATCCTCTCCTCGGCTTTCCTCCAGCCTTGCTGCAGCCTTTACTGCCATCTCCTCCCCCATCTGTTGCAAAGATGTCCTCAGAACCCGTCCTTGGCTGCTTTCTCACCACACACCCTCATCCAGGGCATGTCCTCTGTGTCAAGCCCCTCATCCATGCCTGTGACGCCGAGGCGCTGAACAGCCAAAACTCTCCCCTCCCCAACCCCCAGCTCCAGGCGCTTATACCTCACTCCCCACAGCTGTTTTTATTATTCCTATTCACTGCTACTCAATCCCATCTTGTTTTCAAGAAGACTTAAGGTGGATTCCCCAAATACATAAAAGATGAGAACTAAATAAAGGCAAAATCACTGTGAAGATAAAATGAGGGCAAAAAAGGAGAGAGAGATGAAATTATGGACAAAGTGAGTTCACCAACTCCATTTAGAAAAGTCCTAAACAGTTCTTTGACATGAGTAAGTTTGACTCTGAACTTCGTAGCAATCATTGCAATGAGGAAAGCACAAATTGTATATAGTTCATGGTGTCCTTGACACAGTATGTCTACAGCAGACTTGCTTATGAGTAGCAAAAATGTATGACCTAAAGGGAATAGAAGAAAAAAAGAATTGAGGCCGGATTCGGTGGCTCATGCCTGTAATCCCAGCACTTTGGAAGGCTGAGGTGGGAGGATCACCTGAGGTCAGGAGTTCAAGACCAGCCTGGCCAACATGGCGAAACTCCATCTCTACTAAAAATTAAAAAATTAGCCAGGTGTGGTGGCAGGCACCTGTAATCCCAGCTACTCAGGAGGCTGAGGCAGGAGAATCACTTGAACCCGGGAGGTGGAGGTTGCAGTGAACCAAGATCGCGCCACTACACTCCAGCCTAGGGGATAGAGGGAGACTCTGCCAACAATAACAAAAAAAAAAAAAGAGCAGCAAAACGTAGACTTGTGAGAAAATTCTCTGGTGGATTTTCATCAACAAGTAATTTACAATGTAGTGAGTAGTGTCCTCAACAGTACACTTAATGATAAATACAAAAATGAGAGACCTAATATTGCTTCTAACAATTTCCTACAAAGATGCCCAGAGGAATAATGCTAAAGTACTTATGTAAAAGAATTCCAGAAGGAATCAAGGAAGTTCCAACCGAGTATGCAGATCTGATGGCTTGGCTTGAGACAAGGCAAAAGTAAAGAATATTCTACACTGTGTACAATTCTCTGTATTATTTCTTTTATTGGAAGTTTTGAAATGTATTGATCAGTAGTGAGTCCAAACTTATAATCTCTTGAAGTTTGTGGGGTGCAAACATTCTTAGTTGGATTTAAATGCAAATACTCTTAAATTTAAGCCAGCCAAGAAGGGTGGAGTAGGGTTAGAGTGACATCGTTTTTATGAAGGTTGAAATGCTGAATTTAGACACTTGCCCATGCAGAGGCCACTTCCCTGGTTTTGCATAAAGTTGGCTTGAGGGGCTACCAATGAGCAGAAAACAACAATTGCTCCAAACCAGTAGTATATAAGCAGATGAGGCGCCATGTCTCTATGCCCCCGGACGGTGCTGCGACAGAAAGGAGAATGGGGAGGAATCAGACTCATTGGAGAGATGCTAAAGAGACAGCATCTTCAAAACTGGCCACTAGTTGACTTGAAAAGAGTGGTGTCTAGGAGGACTCTCAGGTTTAAAACACCTTCATTTGGGGGCCCTTTTCTTTTCATTGTATTGCTCTGAGCAAATCATTCCCTGTGCAGTTACTGCTGATAGAAGAAGGGCCGCTGCAGCCCAACACTACAGGAATCAGCTGCAAGCATCAAAGGGGGTGCCTCCCCAAAGAAAATAACAAGAGTGGGACCCTGACTGGACGCCCCCAGCCCACACTTGAGGCTGAGTGACTGCAATGAGGAGTGAAGGCTTCTGAAGAGGGGCAGTGCCTGAAGCGGAGGTATAAAGAGACTCCCAGGGTCAGGGTCTCCCTGAGGTGGGGCAGCCTGTAGGCTGTCTGCCCTGAGGGCCTGGGCAAGTGCTTATGGTCCCTACACCTCATCCCCTTGGTCACCTGCTTGTAGTTCAGCTATAATGGACAGGTCCACGCATGATGCCTCTGTACCTACTCAAGTGCATGCTACACTCTCCTTTATTGCCTCAGGAGATTTCTACCCACCTATGGGGGCCAGGTGGGAAGTGTAGGGGAGGTGACAGTCTCAGATCCCTATGGAATGGAAGTGGTAGGTTAATGCCCCAGCTTTTCCTCCCTTCAGTGCTACAGTCCTGAAGCACATTCCACAGTTTCTCAGAGCCCTAGTTGCCCAGGAAGCAGAAGTGATGGAACGAGAAAAGTGGGATAGAAAAATGAAGTCAACAAAATCTGTGTTATGGAGTGGGCTATTGCTAAGGGATCATCTCCCAAGTAAGACAGGCATCGTGATCTCAGGCTCTGCTTTCACAGAAACCTAAACTAAGCCAGACCCTATTCCAGAATTAGCGAACTAAAAGATTTGGTTGAGAAACACTCCCCAAAAGGCACTAGGAAGGAGTAAAGTAACGGAAAATATAAAAGAAGGGTTAAGAGATCTGGCTGCTAGAAGTAGATGTGTCATTATTCAAATAATAAAAAGGAGGAGTTTCAGGAGCAGACAAGAAAATGTTTGTAATAGTTCAAGTTAGTTTGTCTCTGTTGAACTTTATTGAGTGATATCAATTACCTTCTCACAATCTCTTATCTTTAATTCCTCCTGCATTACAGCTAAGGAGGTAGAGGGGAGACAAGTTCAATGAGTCAGACTTGTTGCCCTTGCGTCATTTCCCCTGGCATCTGGTGATCAAAAGCCACTCAGACCTCAGTTTGAGTTGGTCACCTCTCTGTTCTACAGCTAAGACACCATGGCTGTTGGCCTTCATTTACGTCAACTCATTGGCTTATCCTCCCAGACATTTGAATAGCAGCTTCTAATCATCGTGGGGAATGCCTTTCCAAGAGAGTAAGGGTGAAAATCTGGATGGGCACTCTCTTCATGAAGGGAAGAGGAGCAACTGTGGAGCTGTGTTGTCCCTGGAAAGGTCAGAGGGGACAATCTTGGCTGTCTAGGATCAGAAGGGGCTTTAGGCCATGCCAGACCAATCAGGGTCAGAAATACCAAAATGAGCCTAGAAATTACAGCCCTCACTTTGGTGGCTCTTTAGACTAGCCCAACATCGCAATCCTCTCCTTCTTTCTCTTAGTCTCACTACACAATTGTTTCTCTGCAACTCTGGGTGAATTTCCCATCCCATAAAAATGGCAATGACTTTACGAGTAATGCTCAGACCCAAATGGAGTATTTTCTCGTAATTTTTCTTTCTTTATTTTTTCTTGGGCAAGACAGGGAGGGCAGGCTTTTGCTGAGAGAGATCAGGGACCTGCTTTCACAGGCTTTTTATATGAGCTACAGCAGCTACCTTCAGCCAGATAGATATTCTCTAGCCTTTCAGAGGAACCTGTGTGAGATTAATATACCAAGTCCCATTTTCCTGAGAGAAAAACTAAAGCCTAACTAATAATTTGTTAAGTGTATACTTTCTATGTATATATGTCATAGACACTTTTAAATGTATATTACTAATCCAATAGAAAGTTTAAATAGGATGTTTTAAAATGTTTTATTAACTCAAAATAAGGAAGGAAAAGGGAATTGTAACCACAAAAACTCAAAACAACACATAGAACAACAAACAGCAAAATGGTAGACTTTTAAAAACTATATCAATAATTACATATAAATGACTTAAACCTTTCAATTTAAAAGACAGACATTGTCAGAATGGATTTTAAAAAGAATCCATTTTTAATATAATGACAGTGATATGTCTGTCGCTTTAAATATAATGACAGAGACAGGTTGAATGTAAAATAATGAAAAAAATACCATAAAGACAATAGGCATAAAAACATTGTCATATTAAGTTACCAGAGATCAATAGGAATATTTCTTCTATTGACAGAAAGCCAATTCAATAGGAAGACATGGCTATTTTAAATGTGTGTGCCTAATAACAGAACTTCAAAATAAATTAATCAAAACTGATAGAAATTTAAGAACCAATCTCATTTATAATAGTGTCAAAAACATAAAACACTTCTAAATTTAACAAAATACTTGCAAAACCTTTACAGTGAAAGCTGCAAAATACCTCTGAGAGAAATTAAAGAGACCTAATTAATAGAAATGTCATTTTCATAAATTTGAAGACTCAATATATTAAGATGTTAATTTCCCCAACTTGATCTGTTGATTAAATACAATCCCAGTCAAAATCATAAGCATATATTTTATAAATGTAAAAGTTGATTCTTAAATTTATGTAGAAAAGCAAAGGATCTAGACTGGTCAAAACAATCTTAAATAACTAACAGGACTCTACAATGAAACATCATTATATCATAAACCTACGCTCATCCAGACAGTGCAGTGTTGGCATAAAGATAGACAAGTGGATCGATGAATAATTTTTTAATTGTGATGAGTAGGTCTCTGAAGAAATGAGTGCCCACATTAAGGGTGACTTTGATACTTGGTGCTAACAGACTTGGCACCAAGATTTAACATCACTTGTATTTTCACGAGGGTGATTAATGTTTTGAAAGTGATCCAGTGACAAAGGCCCATTGTTTTTCAAAGTTCCGATGGTTTTTATGTGATCCTCCTCTAATCCTAACTTTCCTGTAAGTCCTATTAGTTTTAGTGTGTGATTTTGAAGAGTTACCCTTCTTTGAGTTACTCAGGCCTTCCTCTGTGTTCCTGCAAGGTTTTTCAGAAATGCATATATATTATGCATATATTGTTATACCTGAGGAGGTATAACAATATATTCATTATTCAGAAATGCATATATAATACCTGAGACACCTGTATGATAAGAAACAACTGCCATATACAGATTTAAAACAAAAAACCTTAACTCGGTCTCCACTCCCATATGTCCCCCATTCTATCATCCTGCTCATACACAGGATCAGGAGAAAATGTTTTCAAGAAGAAAGAGCAAGGTCTTCAGAATCAGACAGAATTGATCTAATCTTCATTCCATCACCTACTAGCAATGCTACCTCCAATGAGTTTCTGCTCCTGAGCCTCAGTTTCCTCATCTGTAAAATGGAGAGGGTCTGTGGAACTTAGGATGAGGCAACTGTGGCAGAAGCCAATAGCCAGTTCTTTTGCTTCCTGAGCACATATAACAAGATCACAAGTTTGCATTTCCCTGCCTTCCCTGCACAATATGTGGCCTGTGACTAGTGCTTGCCAATGGGCCAATGGTGCGTGAGCACAATCAGGGCAGTCACTTCTGGATCAAGTCTGAAGAAGCATTTGCACCTTTGCTCTGCTCCCCTTCCTGTCTGCTGGCTGGTTGCAGACGATTTCCAGGCCCTTGAGGATGGAAGACCCACTAATGTAAACAGTTGGAGATAAACAGAAGATGGTGCCCCTGAGTCTGTCTCAAAAGCTGTTATGTGTGTGAGAAAGAAACTTCTTTTGTATTTGAGCCATTATAGCTTTTTAGTCCACTTTTATAGCAGTTTAGCTCATCTTAATTAAAGGAAAAAATTTACTCAACAACATGGAAATCAGGGAAATAAGATTGACTCTGAGATAAACTTTGAAATCCTAGATCCGAGCAGAAATATTCAGTATCCTCTCAAGAGGAAAGACCAGTTCCCAGAACTAAAGAGTTCACTGGAGCTGGAGGGAAGTTTTTGCAAATACAAAGGCAGTATATGCATGAGAAAAAAAGGTTGTAGGAAGGTATGACATGGTGAGCTGAGGAAGCGCAGACAAAGGGCCATCGCAGACAGAACCAGGCTGGGTCTTTCTGGAAACCTACCTGAGGAGAGGCAGTCTCAGTGAACAAACTCAATAGCCAAGTGTCCCCAAAGAGGCCTCCCCATAGGGCCTTACCAATAGGATCACTTCTGCAGATGCCTAGGGCCCCAAGCCAGAATATCCAGGGATGGGGCCAAGCCTAGAGAATCTTCCAGAATTTCCACGGGGATATGACACCTACTTAAACAAACTGCCATCAAGGATGAGAGCTCCTTGATGGTAGCCGACTTCTCTTCTTCTGATTCCATGCTCAGTAAGCAACTGAGGGCATAGTGCTCGTGGGGTGAGATGGCCTGGGTCAGGTGGACTGAAAAGCTCATCTACTTGACAGCTATAAGTGGCAAATTGACATTATGTGTTGATCCAAATTCTTAAATGCACTGTGTCTTATCTTCCTCATCTGTAAAATGGGAATAATACCACTTATCTCATAGTGGGAAGATTATGAGATGTTCTATGCAAAGTGCCTAGAGCAGTGGCTGGCCCAGAACAAGTGTTGCTGCTATAAGCACTGGACATCACGCACTGTGAGCTTGGTTAATGTGACTCTGCTTTTGAGAGCCAAGGCTCTGTCACTGTGTCACAAAAGCAGCTTAAGAACAAGACCCCTTGGGAGGGGGAGGATTAGGACAAATACCTAATGCATGCAGGGCTTAAAACCCAGATGACAGATTGATGGGTGCAGCAAAGCACCGTGGCACATGTATACCTATGTGACAAACCTGCACGTTCTGCACATGTGTCCCAGAACTTAAAGTAAAATTAAAAATAAATAAATAAAAAACAAGACCCCGAAGAGTGGCTAATTTACCAAGTTATATATTACCTCATGGGGACCTCTCTGGGCAGCCAGAGTCCCTCCTTAGGTGATAACCTAGCATTGACCTATGCCCAAATATTTGAAACTGCAAGTGGGGATTATATGAGAAACTGTCTCAAGTGCCTAATGAGGGTTTAGTACACAATCTTCCCTCAATTAATGGGTAGGCTTTGTGTCTTTTCCAAGACACCATAAAGTCTCTAAACTGTCAGCTGGAAACCATAATTTGGGAAGGGATGCCTGACATTCTAAGGAGAGTGTATTGCTGGGCTAATTTTGATTGTGTAAGAACCTACAACTAATTCCCAGAGTCTGTAGACTGAAATAAATTCATCAGGAAATGGTAGTCTTACTAAGTGATAATGTGATTTGACACCCAAGTAATAGAAACCTGCATTGGAGGACAGAAGAAATGTCAGCAGCAGCCCTTTTCCTCTTGTAAAACTCCTCATTTTTCTTCAAGATGCAGCCCAAATGCCACCTCGTCTCTGAAGCTTTCCTGAACTCCCTTAGGCTGAGTTACTCAGGCCTCCTCTGTGTCCCGGGAGCCCCTTCTCTCGCTCACATAATTATGTTTCTGTGTCTGTGACCTCCATTAGATTGTAGCTCCTTCTGGATAATAGTGTGTTAGTGACTTGTGTATACTCTGCAACCAGCACACTGCTTGGCACATAGTAGATGTGCACAAAATATTTGTTGTTGAATTAGTGCAGTGGGTCTTGATCTCCCTTGTTTTCTTCCCTAAGCCTGGAGCTAAAGCAGGTGAACCTTCAGAGTCCTTTGAGGGGCAGAGAGGAGTCATGCCAAACCTGGGGGAAGGTGGCTGCCTCCGTTTCCATGGCTCCTTCAAGAACATGCTGTGGAACCTTGCACGGTGAGAACTGGAAGGCACCTCAGAGTATCTAGAGACCTAGGAGATGTCCTTGGGCAAGATGTGACATCAAACCTCATTCATTTAACAAACACTTTTCAAGGGTCAACACAGGCCGAGGCAGAGACAGACGTGCACACAGGTGAAATAGGCACACAGTACTGCCTGACAAGCGCTGGGACAGGAGGGAGCACAGAGCCCCACAGGAAAGGGCACTAAGGAACAGATCTTGAATGTCTCTCAGGAGAGTCAACGTCAAAGCCAAGAGCCGATGGCGGAGCCGAGTTGCTTTGGAGGAGGAAGCGTCACCGTGCTCTGTGACAGAACAAGAGGACCGCTCCTCCCCTCCCTCAGGAGGGGCATCATAGGGGGCAGAACTGGCTGGAGCATCTCCACCGTGTTCCTTCAAGCATGTGGACTGACGCCCAGGCTGCCAGGTCCCGACACTGCAGGCTCCTGGAATTTACCTCCACTAGCAGGCAGGAATCTGTCCTGTTCCCACAACCACTAGAGGCACTGCCTGACCCTACTGCGGCCACAAGCAGAGGGACCTCACGATTCTTAACCCCGTTACCTTGTGTCACCTCTCCTAGGAGGCAGAAGAGTGCTGTGGTGAGTAGACACAGATGCAGGAGACCCTAGCTTTATCTTACTGTGAACAAAATCCACATTAAAAAAGAAATAAGAATTTTCACCCATATTTTATTAATCCTGAAAGCATTTGGAATGAAGCAAAGGATTTAACAATATATATAAAAATACACATTAAAAAAAAATCACAAGTAGACAATCGTCTTATGGAATTATTTTTCTGATCATCCAGAAAAGACAGCAATAGTAAACTGCAGTTGGGTGAGACCAGCCACTGGGCGCTGAGACCTACGCAGTCTAATGCTGCCTGAGCTCTCAAGAGTAGAAGAAATGCCTGACAAACAGAGGGAGGGTGAGGGAGAGCAGCAGGACAGTCCAACCGGAAAATCAGGGCCCGAATGAGCTGGGCAGGGCCAGGGCTGAGGTATGGGACGCAGGAACAACCGGGAACCCAGCCAGTTATTCTGGCCTGGAGAGGAACTACCAGGACACGGGAACTCGGACGCTCTGCAAGCAAGCTCCTGTGTGCGTGCTCACTTTAAATCAATTCCTATTTAACTGACTGAATGAACATGTGGGTTTGGGTGGGAGTCGTCCTTGCGTCCACAGTCATCTCAGGGAGATCAGAGAAGGGAAGTCCTAACCAATCAAAGCAGTTTCCCCAGTTAAGCTTAAGCGTCCACTAGGATGGGCGCCAGCTGCTAGGGCTTCAGGGAAAGCAAAAGCTATGAGGCCCAGGCCCTGCCCCAAGGAGCTGGTGCACTAATATGGCCAGAGGCACTCGCTCCGACGACTGTGTCTTGTGGCCCATGATTGGCTGTGGGACAGAGTGACAGCATTGTTTCCACATATGTGGACAATTAGGATAGAGTTAGAGAAATCCTTGTGGTTTGAGATGGGCCTGGAGGGACAGGTAGGATATTGACAGGCAAAAAGGGAAGGTGTGTGGGCAAAAGCTCCCCAGGGCCTGTGCAGCAGGAGTGGGAGGTGGCCTTCCCAGGAGGGTCTGGGATGTACGGGCAGCTATGGGAAGTGAGGCTGGAAAGGCAGTGGGAGCTGGAGGCCAGGCCCATGCAGGGCCCAGGCATACTCACTTACTCCTTCATTCATTCAACAAAAATGTGTGGAGTGCAAACCCTCTGCCCCGTGCCCCCCCAGGTGCTGGGCTCACAGGTGAGCAGGGCCCCGCCCCCCCGAGGCTGGCATTACCTCCCGGGAGAGTTCTGAGCACGAGCGCCCCAGGCTCAGCGCTGTGCTTCCAGGAGCTCCTGCCAACTACGAGGGAAGTGGAGGCTGCAGCCTGGTCTGGAGTGACGGCCAGGCCCTGAACCAGGTGTCACAGCTAGGGGGGCAGTCACTTCGCAGGACAGCAAGCTTGGCAAGGTCAGTCACAGGAGGGACCCCCTTATGAGGCCAGCCACGTTCCTCACAGCTGACAGAGGGGAAGAAACGCCCCATCAATGTTTGGGATGGAGGGACAGGAGAACGGGGCTTAGAGAGAAGAAGGGAGGCCAGGAAGCGGGGGAATGAACCCCCAACCCTGCTCCGCCACCCTCCGCTGCGGGCCCTGGTCACTGGCCGGGGTCCTCTGGGGATTCACGCCCCGTGCTCCCCTGCTCTTGTTGCCTGTAGTCATCCTCCTCCTCCTCCTCCTCCTCTCTCCCTCTGGAAAGTTCTCTCAGCTGCTCTGGCGGCTCCTCGTAGTCTTCCGGATTCCTGCAGGGCAGCGGGGGACGGGGGGAAGGATTTGCTCTGAGGTGGACCCGAGGGAGCTGGGCCTCATGCGCGGTATGGGAAGAGCAGCCTCCAGACCTCCTCCCCACCCACCAGCTGCAAAGGACACTGGGTTCTACCAGCCCAGGAAGGACTGGCCCCGTGACAAGAGGCTCCAGGCCACACTTGGCTCAGGGCATGCCCCGGGAAGCCAGACCCTGAGCTCCCAGGCTGGAAACCAGAGGCGTGGGAGGCAGGGTCTGGGGCTGCAATGCACATTTTATGGCTTGGGCAGCTCATTCTTCTGTCAGTGCAAAATGGGGGTGATATGCCCCAGGGGTGCAGTGAGTAGAAGAGGCTGTGAGGAGTTGGGATGCCTATTTCCAGTCTCCTAGACCCTTGCAACAGGCTCCAGCCCCGACACTCACGGCCTTTCCTTCTCGTCGGTGTCATCCTTCCCCCGGCAGCAGCAGCAGTAGATGATGATGCCAATGATGATGAGGGCTGCAACCACGCCCACCGCGATGCCCACATACAGGGCCACGTTCATGGAGGCTGCAAGAGAACAGAGCAGCTGCACTTCCCGAGCTTCGAAGCTGGCTCCGGTGCTCCTCCCAGCCGGGGGAGCAGCAGCTGCCAGCTTCTGGTAACATCCATGGAAGGCATGGTCTTGTAGGGATGTGACCAGCCATGGTCCAGGAATACTCTTCAGGGTGGAGGTGCAAACCGAGATGTGAGGATATTTCACATCTTCACACTCTCCGGGCTACCCTGTCTCTGCAGAAGTCCTCAGGTGTCAGCCCTGCCAGCTCGCTGAGCTACACATGACATCTCACCCCAAAAGGACGTGGTCTAGACTCTGCGGCAGCCGGCTCTGGGCTCTTCCTCCATGCCCACTGAGTGACTCTCAGGCAGGTGGGACTGAGGAAGCCTCTCAGTCCTAGAAGTCGGTCCTAGGCTCCACTTCCAAAAACCAGTGGAACTGGACTGGCCTGAGAGCGAGGGGAGCCTGGGACAGAGTCTTCCTGCCTAGGTCACCCTACAGGTGCGTGGCCCTAGAGAGGCTCCATGATTCATTCTCGCGGTGGTCTCAGCTGACTCTCTGGACCCCCACCAGTTATCCTGTGGCCTTTGTCCACCCTCCCTTCCCAGGCTGCTCTTACGAGTTCTGACAGTCACCGTGATGTTGCAGGACTCCCTCCCCCTCTCATTGCTGGCGGTGCAGATGTAGTAACCCGATGTGTCCGTGGAGATGTTCTTCAGGGAGACGGGCTGGCCTGAGACTGCAGGGGAAGAACAGTCAGGGTGATGAGAGGCACTACAGTGGGGTGGAGGCAGCCAGGAATGGGAGGTCCGGACTCCTAGGGAGGCACAATCTTGGCCACTGAGCTTCTCCAGGCCGGAGCCCCATCTCCACCTCCAGGGTTGCAGGATGATTAAACCAGGCAGGGTGCTCAATGCCAAGTGCTTAGAATTCAGTCAGGCACCCTGGGTTTGACGCCTGGCTCTGCCACTTATTAACTTGCCTTTAGCAAGTAATTTAGCTTCATTCAACTTCCATTTCCTCATCTAAAATCAGAAATAATAGTATCTGCCTCACAGAGTAATTGAGAGCTTAAAATGAGGTGCTAATAATAAATATAAGCCCACAATAGAATGCCTGATATGTAGTAAGTGCTCAGGAAACATTATACACATTTTGTATTATAGGAAAATGCTTTCTAATTAGAAGATATTATTACTTTTATGATCTTCAGAAACAATCTCTTAGCTTAGACTCATATGAAAGAAGTCTTTGAAAATCAAGAGCCCTGATCTTGGGATTTCTGCCATGAGAAAGGTGTGTGGGGGGATTTGTGTGTGTGTATGTGTATGGTATGTGTTGTGTGTGGTATATGTGTGGTGTGTGTAGTGTGTGGTGGGTGTGTGATGTGTGTGGTGTGTGGAGTGTCTGATGTGTGTGGTGTATAGTTGTATGGTGTGTGTGGTGAGTGTGTGTGGTGCGTGTGGCACGTGTAGTGTGTGGCGAGCGCGTGATGTGTGTGGTGTGTAGTTGTATGGTGTGTGTGGTGAGT
>PVKP010033543.1:0-24952 GCA_004027715.1 Plecturocebus donacophilus | reverse complement strand
ATCTCCTGGGCTGGCTCCCTGATTCAGTCCCCTTTTTAATCCGCCTTCCCGTAGCTCCACTCGCCAGTTCAAAGGGCACACAGACCAGTGGATTTTGTGCGGAGAACCGCCGCGCCGGGGCGCCGGCAAAGCAGCCGCGCCGGCCGAAACAGCCGCACTGGCGACCCGTGGCGCTGCTCCGCCTGGGGATCTCCTGGTCTGGGGGTAATAAAAATCCGTCTGGAAATGCGGCGTCCACTCACCCTCTGCACCCTCACTGGGAGCTGCAATCCTGAGCTGCTCCTATGCGGCCATCTTGGATCCCCTTCGAAAATTTTTTTTAAAAGGAAAGATATAGCAGAAAGGGGCTACTCAAATCTATCAGTCCATGTCTGTCAAGGTTCAAAGACAGAAGCAGAACCCATAAGATACATGTATAGTTAGGGAGATTCATATATGAATTAAGTGCATGTAAAATGCATTTTTTTACTTGTTACACATATTTTTCTAACTAAATTAATTATGCATATTAGTTAGATCTCTTCAAATTTTGATGAAAGGTCTCAAGTTATATCAATTATTATTTTCAAAAAATGTTTATAATAAATAGATTAAATACATGATAATCCACAGTTAAAAAAAAACATAAATTCATGTGTATGTATTCCAGTTGTTTTTTTTTCAAATGATGAGCATTTATGAAATACTATGCCTTAGAAACTTTTTCTAAATACATTTGAGAATTTTATTTGAAAGTAAAAAATTGGAAAAGGCTGAACATGCCATAATAAATGGCATTTGTGCTGAAGAAGACTACCTCTTTCAGAGATTATATATAAAACAAAAATACACATTTATAACACTCCTCATGCCAGTTAAGAGATGTGTAAATGAAGCTTCTTACTGGTATGCTACTTATGATTTGAATGTTATTAGGCTAACAGGATGCACTGGTAATAGTACTCTGTAAAACTGAACTTTCCCCATTTAAATGCTATCTCACCATTCCTGTGAAGTACATTTTTATTAGAATTCTAGCCGTATGTATTTTATATTGTGACTTAAATAATAAATATGAAAAAAAGGATTTCACACTGTGCGTGCTGATGTATTTTGAAGTCTGTGCTTGATACATAGAAAGGGATCAATTAATGCCAAGTAATGTTATTAATTAAAGAACTTTGCATTGTGTAAATACATACAAATGCAGTAATATGATAGCAAACCTAGGTGCAGAGTTAAGAAAAATATTGAGACAGAATGGTTTAGGAGGGTGTGAAGAGTAGGCCACAGAGAAAGTTAACCCCTATAATTTACTAGGTCAGAGATGAAAGCGCCCATATGCTAAGTAGATACCTCCCATTCTGACTCATTTCAGCAAAATATTTGAATCTTCCTTGTTTTTCATGATTCTGGAAGTTTAGACAATGCTTTAGAGAAGTGAATGAGCCATTTTACTTGTTTATTTTTTCCATTTATTTATTGTGTTTTGTGGTTTGAGAATTTCTCTAAATTACTAGAGTTAAAGCTTCAGAATACTGGTCTCAGGATACAAAGAATTTTCCAATTTTATACCCATAACCCAGTCCCCAAAGATGACCCTGCTGTTAAGTAATATTAAATTATCTTCAATGTCATTTAAGTTCACCAGTTTCTTGTGAAATATTTTTAACTTTAAAAAGTTTACAAGCAGAAAAAGTGATTCTTTAAAACAAAACATGTATAAATCAAGTTCTTAAAAACCAATCCAGGCTGGGTGTGGTGGGTCAATCCCAGCACTTTGGGAAGCCGAGGTGGATGGATCACTTGAGATCAGGAGTTTGAGACAAGACCGACCAACATGGCAAAAACCCATCTTTAATAAAAATACAAAAATTTGGCATAGTTGCATAGACCTGCAGCACCAGCTATTCAGGAGACTATGGCAGGAGAATCACCTGAACCTGGGAGGCAGAGGGTGCCGAGAACTGAGATTGTGCCACTGCAATTCAGACTGGGTAACAGAGAGAGGCTACATTAAAAAAAAAAAAAAAAGTCTTCTACTCTTTAAAAATCATGGAAAATATACTATTGTAGATAAAAGTGGAAAAGAAAATTATGGTTCATGTGTTTATATTTTAGGTTTCAAAAGAGTCATTAAAAGACAGTTATAAAGTCACTTTATGTGGACTTAAAAAGGTAACACCAGGCTGGGCACAGTGGCTCAGGCCTGTAATTCCAGCAGTTTGGGTGGCCGAGGCAGATGAATTATCTGAGGTCAGAAGTTCAAGACCAGCCTGGCCAACACAGTAAACCCCCTCTCTACTAAAAATACAAAAAATTGTCAGATATGGTGGCAGGCACCTCTAATCCCAGCTTCTTGGGAGGCTGAGGCAGGAGAACTGCTTGAACCCAGTGGAGTGGAGGTTGCAGTGAGCCAAGATCCTGCCACTTCTCACCTAGGATGGAGTTGGGGTGCACCAGCACTGGATCCCAGGGCCCCTGCCTGCCTCCTGGAGAGCCCGGTCACCTAGGCAGCCCTGGTGAGGCCACGGTGTCTGAGCCCTAGTGAGGACCCTGGGCTCCCACAGGAGAGATGCTGACAGTGAGGCCACAGAGGCCCTGCTGCCCTCGGGGTTGTCTCTCCTGCCCCCAGCTATCAGTGGTTCTAAAGGCCCCGTCTGCTGAGGGGCAAGGGAGCCCACCCTGGATCCTGAGGCACTGAGCTTGAGGGACCCCAGAGCTCTGGCCAGGCCACTTCCTTTGCAGATCGTGAAGCTGAGGTCTGGAGCAGGTTATGGGCAGTTCCTGGGTGCTCCCCAGGCAAAGGGAGCCGATCTTGGAGTTGTAGTCACAGGGCTCCACTCCTGCGACATCTAGGGCCCTAGAACGGAGGATGAGGGACTGGGACCTTTTGTCCACCCCTGGGGCTGGGCAGAGCCTCAGCTTGTGCTGCAACACGAAGCTGCTTCTGTCCAGTCCAGGCTGGGGCCCCTTTAAGAGGGGGTGGTACTTCTGCCTGTCGCTAGGGATGCTGCCATCGTGCACACCCCTATGGAAGCCGAGATGGTGCTTCCCATGAGGGATCCAGCAGAAGCCGTGGCATCATCGCAGCAAGTGGAAGCAGTGGCGGTGTGGTCCGAGTGAGCGAAAGCGGTGGCCAGAAGCGGCAATATAGACCAGTGAGCAGAAACGGAGTGGTCCTCTGAGCGAGCAGAAGATGTGGCGTGTTTGCACCCAGCAGAAATGGTGGCGTCCAGAAGCAGCGGCATGGTCAGAGCCAGCAGAAGCGACGGCACCGTCCCAGAGAGCAGGTGTGGCAAGCAGAAACAGTGGTGAGAAGAAGCGGCGGCAGGGTCCCAGCTAGCTGGCGGCGCGGTCCCAGCGAGCCGGAGCAGCGTGGTCCTAGCCAACTTCGGAGAAGCAGTGGTGGCTTCCATATGATGGCAGAGTAGGCAGGTCTCCACGGTAAGTGGCGGGGCATGGACCTCACCGGGAACCTTCCCGGCCTCCCTGTTCCTTCCAGGCCACTCGCTGCCTTTGGGCCCTGACTCCTTTGAGAGCATCTGGGCCCCAGTAGTCTGAGTGGTGGAGGTTGTGGGGTCCTGGACACCCCAGCGTCCACACCCTGGCTGAGAACAGTGTCCAACCTGCGTCCAGCATAGGAGCATCCTGTCCCAGAGGCCGTGGTGAAGCATGGGACCTGGGACCCTTCGAGCCCCATGGGCCTCTGAGCTGAGGTCCAGGGTTATTTTGATGTCTCAGAACCTTTAGAAAGGGACCTCGCTAGAGCAGGGGACGTCTGTAGTGTCAATTATTTGAGGAGTCTCCACCTATTTAGTTGTTTTCCATGGTGTGTATTCTGATTTTCATTTTCACCTACCATGTATGAGTTCCCCTTTCTCCAAAACCATATCTGCGTTCCCTCCACCACCTTTTTTTTTTTTTAAGTCAGAATCTTGCTTTGCCCAGGCTGGAATGCAGTGCCATCTGGCCTCGCTGCAACCTGTGCTCCTGGGTTCAAGCAATTTTCCAGTCTCAGCCTCCTGAGTAGCTGGGACTACAGTTGCCCACCACCGCGCCAGGCTAATTTTTGTATTAGTAGTAGAGACAGGGGTTTCTCCATATCCATCAGGCTGGTCTCAAACCCTTGACCTCAGGTGATCTGCTGCCTCAGCCTCCCAAAGTTCTGGAATTACTGGCATGAGCCACCAGGCCTCCCCCTCCGATTTTTAAAAAACTTTTTAGGAATATTCATTAAGTGTGAAATTATCTGTGTGGTTTTCAATTAAACCACACACAGTTGTTAACTTTGTTGGACAAGTTTGAGGACCTTTTATCGATTATGTATCGCAGAATTGTCTGTTCAGGTTATTAGAGATATTAGATTAGATTCTTTTGCTTCTTTGTAGTGTCTTTTTGCATACACCCTAGATGACAACTCATGAATTACATGATTGCCTGAAATTTTTGCCTAATCTACAGGATGCTTTTTTATTTGGAAAGTAGTTTCTTTGTTCTGCAGAAACTTTTCAGGTTGATGTAGTCCATGCTTATTGTTGTGTTTTATGCATGTAATTTTGGTTACCCATATAAGAAAACACGTATTAGTGACAAAGCATTTAATTGTCAATGAAGTTTTTCTTCCGGGGTGTTTCTTTTTCTCTTTGTAAAGATGAGTAGAGATTCAAGTGACCCAAAATATGTGCTCAATCTGTGTTTTAGTTAAAAACATTTTGTGGTTTATGGTCTTTTGTTCTGGTCTTCCATGTTTTTTTGTTTTGTTTTGTTTTTGTTTTTGTTTTTTTCCAGGTGTGAGTTGGGGGGAGTTGATTTTCATACATCATATAAAATAAGGGTCCTGTTGCTCTCTTCTGCATCCAGATATCATTTTTCTCAAAGGCATTCATCGAGCAAACTCTGTCTTCCACATTGTGGTGGTCTTTATCAAAGTGAGTTGACTATGTCCGTATTTGTGTTGATCTTGTTTTGTCCTCCCTGTTTTTGTCCACAGTTCTAGGTATTTGTTTTTATGCAAGTACCATATATCTACTGCATAACTGCAACTTAGCAGTGTGATTTGATAGTGAGGATTGTGTGTCCTCACTTTGATTGTATGTCTCAAGATTCTTTTAGATATGAATTACTCTTGTGGTTACCTGTGTTTTTAACAATACATATTTATTTTTGTTAACTTTTTTACATAACATGAAGGTGCATAATTAGGGATACATTTTCACATGTATAGATTGGGTAATGATCAAATCTGGGTACTTAGGATCTCTGTTCCCTCAGACTATTATTTTTGTGTGGAGAGAACACTCAAAATTCTCCCTTCTTGTTCTTTTGAAAAATATAATATTGTCAACTCCAGTCATCAGGCTGAGGAAGAGAACACTCAGGTTTATTCCTTTAACATTAAAATAACTTTGCTTCCGTAACCAATTCCCATTCCCGTTCTATCTCCCAGACCTTAGTAACCAATATTGTGCTTTCTACCTCTTTAAGATAAATATCTTAAGATTTAGTGTTTGTCTTACTTGGTCTAGCTCATTACGTTTAACATAATGTTTTCCAGGTTCTTCTGGGTTGCTCCAAATGACAGTTTCATCATTTTGGTGGTCAATGAATATTCCCTAGTATATGCATATGACAGTTTCTTGATCCCTTTATCTGTAGATGAACAGGTAGGTTGAATGTATGCCCAGTAGTGGGAATACTAGATGGTATGGTATTTTTCTTTTCTATTGTTTGCAGGAACCCCCCCAACTATTTTTTATAGTGTTAATACTAATTTACATTTCCACAAACAGTTCCCCTTTGCGGAAATTCATACCAGAAATTGTCTTTTTAAATATTTTAATCTGTTTGTAATGTTCATTCTCATTGGAGTGAGATAAGATCTGAGTGTGGTTTTGATCTTTATTTTTCTCATAAGTAGTAATGGTAACTATGATTTTGTAAACATTGTGTCAGTTTCATGTCTGCACAAATATCTCTTCAGATTATTTAGTATGGTTATTTTTCTCCCTTTTTTTCTCCAGTAGTGTTACTGGCTTGTACTTTTTCAAAAATAATCCCTTATCCAACTGAATGTTTGCCCAAACTTTTCTTATAATTTTTAGTATGCTTTTTCATTTTGTTCATTGTTTCCTTTGTTGGGCACAAACTCTTCAGTTTGACGTGGCCCCACATGTGTATAATTTCTTGGTTAGCTGTGCTGTTGGTTACTAATCAATAAAAAACAGTCACTACCAAAGCAGTCCATTGTCCATGATTTTTTTCCCTTGTATTTTTGTTACTTTTTGCAAATCATGAGCATGCATCCAAGTTGCCATATATATACACGCACTCCTGAGGTTATTTTTATAGGAGCTTCATGGTTGCAAGTTTTGTGTATAATTTTTAATCCTTTTGAGTTGATTATTATGTATTTCATACCATAAGAGTCATCTATTATTCTTTTGCATGTGGCTATCTAGTTTTGAAAGCCTTCCCCATTGTGTCTGTGTGGTGGTGTTTTGAAAAATGTGTTCACTCTATATAAATTTGTGTTTATTATTGAGCACCCTCATGTTGCTCACTGGTCTGTGTTTCTCTGTGTTTACCAGTAACATATGGGTTGGTTAACTAGGGATTTTCATTTAATTAGAACTCAGGGAATGTGATACATCCCACATAGTTTGTGTTTCTCAGGATAACTTTGGAAATTCAGGGTGTGTCACATTTCCATAGGAATTTTGGCATTGTTTATTAAAACACTATTTGCTATATATAAATGTATATAATAGAGGATACAAGGAAGATTTAGATACATGTGTATGTTGAGTAAAGATCAAATTGGATTATTTAGGATCTCTTCACCTCATATAGCTATGATTTGTTTATGTGGTAACAGCATTCAGAATATTTTCTTCCAGCTACTTTGAAACATACATTTGTGTTAAGGCCAGTCACCCTGCTCTGGAATAGAAGACCAGAATTGATGACTGTCACCTGAGAGTAACTTTTTCCCCATTACTGATTTCTTCCCAGACCCCCTCCATCTCCCTGGCGATGTCTAGTAACCCCTACTGAACTTTCTGCTTCTAGGAGATGAAGATTTTTTCAGTCTACATGCCTGAGATCATGTGGAATAGGACTTTCTCTACCTGGCTCATTCGTCGGACCTGATGTTCTCCAGGTTTCTTCATGTGGCTGCAGATGGCAGGATTTCCCAAAGCTTTATGGCTGGAACATACTCCATGGTGTATCTGTATAGCAGTTTCTTCATCCCTGCAGCTGTGTATGGACAGGTAGGTTGGTTCTGTACCTTGGCCACAGTTACAAGTGCTTCCGTACCCATGGAAGGCAGATAGCTCTCTTCAGCCTAGGGATTTCAACTGCTTTAAATTTGGAACCAGTGGTGGGGCTGCTAGCTGACATAGTAGTTGCAGTGCAAAGTTTTTCAGGAACCTTTACCTGTTTTTCATAGTGCGTATACTAATTTACATCCCCACCAATAGTGTTGAAGAGGTTACTGTTCTGTAAGTCTACACTGGTTGTTGCCTTCAAAAATTTTTGTGTTTGTTTTTGGTAGTATTCATACTTAGTGGAATGAGACAGAATCTTAGTGTGGTTTTCATGGACATTTTTGTGAGTATTAGTGATGTGGACAAAATCATTTGATAAATCCCCATGTTGCTTTCCATGGTGTCTCAGCTGGTTTGCATTTCCACCAGCAGCAGAGCAGCGTCCCTCTCCTCTGCCTCGCCTGCATTCGTTCTTGTGGACTGTGTCATAACCATCATTCTGACCAGTGTGAAATACTATCTCCTGGGCCTTTTGCTTTGCCTTTCTGTGATGATTACTGAGGTAGAGAAATGTTGTCATGTCTGTTGTTTGCTGTAAGCTGCCATTTGCGATGGGTATTTTCATGACTTTTCCCCTTTCTTCATTGAGTTTTTGTTTTGCTGATTTATTTGCTTAACATCTTTAAGGTAGATTCTGGATATTAGCCTTCATTAGATGCATATGTGGAAACATTTTCTCCCATTGTGCGGTCTGTCTATTCACACTGTTGGTCATTTCTTCTTCTGTGCAGCAGCTGTTTTGTGTATTAGGTGTCACTGGTCAATAATTGTTTTGGTTGCACTTGCTTTTGGAGACTGAGTCATATCCATGCTGTGCCAAATCCTCTGCCAGGAAGGGTGTTTCCAAGGTTCTCTTGCAGGCTTTTCATAGTGTGAGGTCTTGCATTAACATCTTTCGTTCATCTTGAGTTTATTTCTGTACACCATGAGACACAGGGGGACACTGTTTTTCTTCTGCAACTGGCTAGTCATTTATGCCAGCACCATCTATTAAAAGGATGGAGTCCTTTCTTTAAAGCTTATGTTTGTGGATTTTGTTGAAGATCAGTTGGTGTTAGGGGTGAGGGTTTACGTCTGGGTCCTCTAATCTGTTCCACTGCTCTGTGTGGAATCGGGTCCCTAGTTTTGAATGAAATTTAACATTGGAAAGTGTGACACAACTGATGTAGTTTGGATTTCTCAGGATTGCTTTGAAATTCAGTGTGTTTTGTGGTCCACATGTATTTTAACATTGCATATTGAATAGTTTTTAAAAGGTTGGTCACATGGTAAAGGTATAAAATGTGGGGAGTTAGAGTGGGGCATTTTGGTTATGCAGACACAGAGGAATGATAAAATCATGATAGAGTCTCTGTTATCACAAACAGTTGTTAATTTCTTTGTGGTGAAAACATTTGGAATCTTCTTTTCCAGATTTTGTGAAAAGGGTGTGACGTTGCCTCTGGTTGCTGTGGAACAGAGAGGAACAATTCATTCCTCTCATCTAAGTGTAACTTTGTGCCTATTTCTGATCTCTGCCCATGCCCCTTCTTCCCTTCAACCTTTGGTAACTGCTATTGTGCTTTCTAGAGCTGTGCAATAAAGCCTTTTATTTTGGATTCTGCATGAGTGAGGTATGGCAATGTTTTTCCTTTTCTTCCTGGCTTAGCTTACATGTCATGATGTCTTCCAGGTTCAACAGTATTCCTCCAAATTATGAAATTTCATTCTATTTGTGTAGACGATTCTATTTGTGTACATCCACCAGGTACTTTATTCCTTCATCTGTGGATGGGCAGGTAAGTGTATTCTTTGTCTTGGCAATTGTGAATAGTGCTACAGTCCACATAGGATGGCAGATGCCTCTTGCATAGACTGATTTCTTTTGCGCTGTAAGTAGACATAGTAGTAGACTTGTTAGATGAAGTGGTAGTTGTAGGTTAAGTTTTTGGAAGAACCTCCCACTGGTTTCTGTAGTACCTATACTAATTAACATTCTTACGAAATGAGTTTCTCTGTGGAGATTTACATCAGCATTTGTGTCTCTTTTAATGTATTTTATTGCTTTGATAACATCCATTTGAATTATAGTGAGATGTTATGTGTGTTGTTTTGGTTTACATCTTTCTCATGATTTGTGATGTTATCCAAGTTTTTAAAACTTGTTTTCAATATAATGTCTTCTTTGCAGAAATGTCTTTTCAGGTTCTTTGGCCCCATTTTGCTTGGTTATTAGTTTCTCTTTTGTGTTTTTGCTAGTAAGTATTGTTTGTTGCTTAGTCATTTTGAAGACAACTTTTCATCAAATGTAGGTTTGCCAAAACCTTTCTTGTAAACTTCAGGATAATTTTTTATTTTATTCATGGGTTTAAAAAAATCTGCTTGGGCACAAACTGTAAAGTGTGATGCAGTCCAACATGTGTCTGTTTTCTTGGTTCTGTTTGATGTAGGTGACTGATGAAGAAAAAGAAAATCATGACCAAACTAATCCATCACCTATGAGTTTTTCCCCTTATATTTTTTATTTTGTTTTGGCACAACTGTGAGCACAGATCCACATTGACCTAAATATTCCTACACTGTATGTCTTCTCATTGGAGGATTTTGATGCTTTCAACTTTTGTTTATGATTCTGTAATTCATTTTGAGTTAATCCTTGTGCTTTTTACACAATAGGGGTCCTATTTTATCTATAGGGATATCCAGTTTTCACATCCATTTACTAAAGAGATTCCTCCTTTGTTGTGTCTTTTGGTGTTCTTTTACAAAACATGTACACTACCTAGGAATTGGGGTTTGTGATTGAGCTTCCTCATTCTGTCTGTTGGTCTGGGTTTCTCAGTTAATGCCAGTCATCTGTTGTTTAGATAACTAGCTTTTCAGTACAGTTTCAAATGGAAGACAGTGATGTGTTCTGTGTACTTTGTATTTTCAGGATTGCTTTGAAATTCAGGGTGTTTCATGGTTCCATGTAAATTTTAACATCATTGGCATCCTTTAAAAAAAAAAAAGATTGTCCTAGAGTATATATATAACTGGAAGATGCAGGGGCCATTTTGATATGGGTACACCTAGCTTACTGATCAAATCACAATATTTAGCATCTATGAAGTTCTCTAGGTATTATTTGTCTATGGAGATGATACTCAGAATCTGTTCCAGTTATTTGGAAAATTTGCTACAATATTAACCCTAGTCACCCTGCTATAGAAGAGAAGGGCAAGACTGATACCAGTTTTCTAAGTATAACTTTGTACCCATTACCAGTCCTTGCCTAGGCCCCCCTTCTCCACAGTCTCTGGTAACAACTGTTGAACTTTCTACTTCTGTGAGGTCAAGTGTTTTTGATTCCACATGCATTAGATCATGCAGTATATGCCTTTCTCTGCCTGGCTTATTCCATTTAACATAATGTGTCTCAGGTTTTTCCATGTGGCTGCAAGTGATGAGATTTCACCCATTTCTATGACTGAAGAATATTCTGCTCTGGGTGTATATTGCAGTTTCCTCATCCCTTCATCAATGGATGAACAAGTAGGTGTATTTCCTGTCTTGGCTATCTTGAGTACTACAGTACAAAGGGAAAGGCAAGTATCTCTTCCATATAGGAAAGAAATGATGGCTAGATGAAGTGGCATTTTTACTTTGAGGCTGTTCTAGCTTTTTTTCCTAATGTGTGTAAAAATTGACATTCCCACCAATAGTGTATGAGAACAGTTTCCCCTTCTGAAAATCTATACTAATTGTTTCCTTTTAAAACTTTTATTTTTGTTTTAGGTAACATTCATTCTATGTGGATGGAAGTGCTGTCTCATCATGGTTTTCCTTGACATTCTTGTGAAGATTAGAGATTTTGAGAGACTTTTCTTTTACCTGTGAGTCAGTTTCACATCTACTTTTCAGACATGACTGTTCAGGTCCTTTGCCAAGACTTAGCTTGGGTATTTGTTTTTATTTCCATTTTTATTTTACCCACACATGGTAGTGTTAGTTTCTTTCACATATTTTATAACAACCCCTTTCAAAGACAGGATTTTCCATAGTTTTCTTTCAGTCTGTGAGGTGCCTTCTCTTCTGGTTCATTATTTTCTTTATGCTGCATAACATCCAATGTTTTCCATAGTTCCACACATTTAGATATTAGTGGTGACTTCTGTGTGCAATTGAAAACAGTGAAAAAGATTGCTAACATGTGACATTTTCTATGGTTTTTCTTCTAATTTTTCTTTTTCTTTTACATTTTACAACTTGTGTGCATAGATTAGTCTTCTAAAATATGTGCTCACCCTGTGATTCCTGAGGGAAGTAAGTGCTTTCAAGTTTGAGTTTAGGTCTTCAATGTAATTTACATTGATTTTTGTCCTATTTCACTGTTTTTCATATGGTTATTTAGTTTGCTCAAAATAATTTATTGAACAGACTTTCCTTTTCCCATTGTGTCTTGGTGTTGTTTTGAAAAATGTGTTTACTGTACATACATTTGGGTGACATATGGGACTCCCTCATTCTGTCTGTTGGGTAGCCTTTCTGTTTTTATGCCAGTAGCAGGTTGTTTGAATAAATAGAGGTTTTAGTTGTTTTATCATTTTGCCCCCTTAGTACCTTTAGTTTCTTGCATATGTTAGACAACAGTTCCATTTGGTTACATGATTTTCTATAATTTTATCCCAATCTGTAGGGTGCTTTTTCTTTGAGTTCATTGTTTTCTCCTTGTTTATAAATTTTAAAGTTGTCCTTTGTTTAAACTGTTTATATTTGCTTTTGTTAGCAGGGATTTCTGTGTCTCATTGGGAAATAAAGTCAGAGAGATGGCAAAGGTGTTGTATTGTTTATGGGTGTATTCTTCCTAATTTTTTCTTTTTGCAACTGGTATGCACAGATTCAAATTTTCCCAAAATAGATACTCATCCTATGTTTTTTTCCTGAGAGCTTTTTGGCTTGAGAATTAACCTTTGATGTTGAGTTTGTTTTGTGTCGATGTTTGTGTCTTGTTCAACATAAGGGTCTTACTTTAGCTCTCTGCACGTGAATTACCCAGGTTTCTCAACTTGGGTGCCTTTGGTGTGTTTCTGAAAAATGTGTTTATGTAATTTTGGTCTGATTATCTGGCTCCTTCATTTGGTTCATTTGGTTATCTTTCTGTCTGTGTGTATGCCACTAGTGGATGGAAAGGGTCAGGGTAAATTTTGTTTTATTTTTTTCTTTTTCTTTTTTTCTTTCTTTTTGTTTTTAGCTTTCAGTCTTAATTTTCGTAAAAGAATACCTACTTTTACTGCAATTAACAATATTGTGAACATAGCACTAGTTGGGTGGTTCATCAGTTGATCATCTATCTCAATAGGGGTAAATGTTAATGAAATAATAGAAATAACAAAGACATTTATCAAAACAGGGCTCTCATGTACAAATAAGTTTCAGAATAAAAATATTCAGTAGGCTAGCTGCAGTGACTCATGCCTGTAATCTCAGCACTTTGGGAGGCTAAGGTAGGCAAATCACCTGAAGTTAGGAGTTCAAGACCAGCCTGTTCAACATGGTGAAAACCCATCTCTACTAAAAATACAAAAAATTGCCAGGCATGGTGGCACACCCTGTAATCCCAGCTATTCAAGAGCTGAGGCAGGAGGATAGCTTTACCCCAGGAGGCGGAGATTGCAATGAGCTGAGATTGTGCCATTGCACTCCAGCCTGGGGTACAGAGTGAGACCCCTTCTCAAAAAAAAAAATAGTTCAGTAAACAAATGTCACTTAAACTGTATAAGAGTTATAAAGCAGTTAAAGATTCCCCCCAAAATTTTGGAAGAATATATAGTGATATAAGATCATTAGCTGGATTGAGATACACAGAATACTACAGGCAAATAGGACATAGGGATGTAAAAGTAAAAGTTATAAATATTATAAGCCATTGTGCAACACATTAGGATATTATAGCATGACCAGAAATGCTTTACGGCAGGAGTGCAAGTGAGACTCAGCATTAGGAAATCCACTAATACTATTAACCAAATTCATAGAGTTAATGAGAATGCCATGTGTTCATGATCACAGATGTAAAAAGACAGGATTCTACAGCATAGGATATTTTAAAAATTTAAGTCAGAATTGCTGTAAAAATGAATTTATTATGAAATGACTATGTACAAATAAAAGGTAATGAAACCCAAATTTTAGAAAAGTATATTTAACAGTATGAAGAGCTCAATGCTTCTTTAATGAATTAATAAATTGAGCTTGATTCCATTATAGCTATGAAATAACCAGATACACAGGTTGTTTCAGTAATTCTTTCTGTTGATTTGCCTGGTGCAGTGCTATGTGAGGTCACTTCCCCTCAAATGACCCACAGGGGGTAAGAATCTGTGAACAAATAGTTCACAGGAAGGACCAACCATGTGTGGACATGGAGTAGTTCATTTCAAGGTGGAGTAGTGGACCTATACCCTAAACTTGCACAAACAGAAGAAGTCGCAATCCTTTCAATAGAGAAAAAATTACAAAGTATAAATATCATTTGTTAAGAGAAACAGAGATCATGTTCAGAGGATGTAATAGTATTAAAATGTGTTCTTATTGTTCAGATCCTGATTATGAGTGAGAACATGCAGTGTTTGGTTTTCTGTTGCTGTGTTAGTTTGCTGAGGATGATGGCTTCCAACTTCATCCATATCCCTGCAGAGGACATGATCTCATAACTTTCTGTTTATGGGTGTATAGTATTCCATGTTGTGTATGTAGCACATTTTCTTTTTCCAGTCTATCACTGATGGGCATGTGGGTTGGTCCCATGTCTTTTCCATTGTGAATAGTGCTGCAAAAATCATACGTGGAGCAGATGTTGCTCAGAGTAAGATGGAGCTCCAAGCATATGGTCTCAGCAAAGAGGTGCTCAGAGTAAGATGGAGCTCCAAGCATATGATCTCTGAGCAAAATGGAGCTCAGAACAGATGGTGTTCAGAGAAAGGTGGAATTCAGAGCAGATGGTGCTCAGAGGAAGATAGACCTCTGAGCAAGATGGAGCTCCAAGCGTGATGGAGCTTGGATGGAGCAGATGGAACTCCAGGTGAGATGGAGATCTGAGCAGTATAAACCTGCTCAGAGCAAAATGGAGCTCAGAGCAGATGGTGCTCAGAGCAAGGTAGAGCTCAGAGCAGTTGGTGCTCAGAGCAATAAGGAGTTTAAAGTGATTGGAGCTCTGAGCAAGATGGAGGTTGGAGCAGATGGAGCTCAGAGCAAGATGGAGCTCATAGCAAGATGGAGCTCAGAGTTATTGAAACTCTGAACATTGCTCTTAGCAATTGGAGCTGTGAGCAAGATGGAGCTCTGAACCAGATGATTCTGAGAGCAGATGGAGCTCTGAGCAATTAGGAGCTCTAAGCAAGATGGAGCTTGATTTTAGAGCTCAGAGCAGATGGTGCTTAGAGCATGGTGGAGCTCAGAGTGATTAGAGCTCTGAGCAAGATGGACCTTGGAGAAGATGGAGCTCTGAGCAACATGGAACTCTGAGCAGATGTTGCTCAGTACAAGATGGAGTTCCAAGCAGATGGTGCTCAAAGCAAGATGGAGACCAGAAAAAAAATGTTCACTGTAAGATGGACCTCCCAGCAGGTGGTGGTCAGAGCAAGATGGAACTCCGAGTAGATGGCGCTCAGAGGAAAATGGAACTTGAAGTGACTGGAGCTCTTTGCAAGATGAGCTCTGAGCAGGTGGTGCTCAGAGCAAGACGGAGCTTGGAGTGACTGGAGCTCCAACCTAGAAGAAGATTCGAGCAGATGATGCTCACAGCAAGAGGGAGCTTGGAGTAATTGGAGCTCTGAGCAAGATGGAGCTCAGAGCAGATGGGGCTTAGAGCAGATGGTGCTCAGAGCAGAATGGAGCTCAGAGTGATTTCAACTGTGAACAAGATGGAGCTCAGAGCAGATGGAGCTCTGAGCAAATTGTGCCCAGAGCAATATGGAGCTCAGAGTAGATGGTGCTTAGAATAAGATGGACAACCAAGAATATGGCACTCAGAGCAAGACAGAGCTCAGAGTAGTTGGAGCTGAGAACAGAAGGAGCTAGCAGATGTTGCTCCCAGTAAGATGGAGTTCCAAGTAGATGATACTCAGAGCAAGCTGGAGCTCCAAGCAGATGATGCTCAGAGTAAGATGGACCTAAGAATGATTAGAACTCCGAGAAAGATAATGCTCTGTGCCGATGGTGCTTAGAGCAAGATAGAGCTCAGAGTGACTGGAGCTGTGAGCAAGATGAATTACCTCCAAGTGAGATGGAGTTCGAGCAGATGTTGCTTGGTGTAAGATGGAGCTTGAAGCAAGATGGAGCTTAGAGTGATTGGAACTGTGAACACTGCTCTGAGCAACTGGAACTCTGAGCAAGATGGATCTCTGAGCAAGAAAGAGCTCTAAGCAAGATGGAGCTTGGGGCAGATGTTCCTTGGTTTTAGATGGAGCTCAGAGCAGATGGTGCTCAGAGAAGAATGGAACTGAGTGATTACAGCTCCAAGTAAGATGGAGATCAGAGAAGATGGACTTCAGAGCAGTTAGAGCTCTGAACAAAAAGGAGCAACGAGCAAAATGGAACTTGGAGCAGATGTTGCTCAGTTAAGATGGAGCTCAGAGCAGATGGTGCTCAGAGCAAAATGGAGCACAGAGTGAGTGAAACATAAAACAGTGCTCTGAGAGATTGGAGCTCTGGGCACATGGTGCTCAGAGCAACATGGAGCTCTTAGTGATTGGAGCTTTGAGCACAAGGGAGCTTGGAGGCAATGCAGCTCTGAGCAATATTTAGCTCAGAAAACGTTTCTCATAGTAAGATGGAGCTTGAGCAGATGGTGCTCAGAGCAAAATGAAGCTGGAAGTGATTGGCGCTCTCAGCAAGATGGAGCCTGGAGCAGGTGGATCTCTGAGCAAGATTGAGCTTAGAGCATATGAAGCTCTGAGCAAAAAGAATCTCTAAGCAAGATGGCACTTGGAGCAAATGTTGCTTGGTTTCAGATGGAGCTCAGAACAAATGGTGCTCAGAGCAAGAGGGAGCTCAGAGAACATGCTGCTCACAGTAAGATGGCGCTTCGAGCAGATGGTGCTCAGAACAGAATGGAGCTGGAAGTGATTGGAGACCTCAGCAAGATGGGGCTAGGAGAATTTGAAGCTCCAAGCAGATGGAGCTCTGAGCAGAGAGTGCTCAGAGCAAGATGGAGCTTGGAGCAAATGGAGCTTCAAGCAGATGGTGCTGAGCAAAATGGAGCTCAAAGTAATGGGAGCTCTAAGCAAGATGGAGCTTGGAGCAAATGGAGCTTCAGGTAGATGGTGCTCAGAGCAAGATGGAGCTTGGAATGACTGGAGCTCTGAACCATATGGAGCTTGGATCAGATAGACCTCCAAGATAGACCTCTGAGCAAGAAGGAGCGCCAAGCAAGATGGAGCCTGTAGCAGATATTGCTGATATAAGATGGACTTCAGAGCAGATGGTGCTCAGAACAAGAGGGAGCTTGGAGTGATTGGCACTCTCAACATTGCTCTCAGTAGTTGGAGCTCAGAGTAAGACGAGCTCCAACCAGATGTTGCTCAGAGCAAAATGGAGCCTGAAGTGATTGGAGCTCCCAGCAAGATGGGGCTCAGAGTAATTGAAACTCCAAGCAAGATGGAGCTTTCAGTAGATGGATCTCGGACTAGATGGAGCTCCAAGTAAGGTAAATGTGTATGCAGATGGTGCTCAGAGCAAGATAGTGCTTGGAGTGATTGGAGCTCCAAGCAAGATGGAGCTTGGAGCAGATGAAGCTCTGAGCAAGAAGGATTTTGGAGTAGATAGAGCTTGGAGTGAGAAGGAGTCCTATTGCAGCAGATGTAGCTCAGTGTAAGATGGAGCTCAGAGAAGATGATGCTCAAGAAAGCTTGAGCTCAGAGTGATTGGCATTCCCAACATTGCTCTGAGCCATTGGAGCTCAAAGCAGATCATGCTCAGAGCAAGATGGGGCTCAGAGTGATGAGCTCTGAGCAAGGTGGAGCTGGTAACAGATAGAGCTTGGAAAAGGTGTTGCTTAGAGTAAGATGGTGCTCAGATCAAGATGGAGCTCAGAGTGATTGGAGCTCCTAGCAAGCTTGAGCTCAGAGCAGACAGACCTCCAAGCAAGACAGAACTCAGAGATGTTGCACACAGAAAGATGGAGCTTCGGTGCAGACAGCGCTCAGAGCATAAACACTTAACATTTGTCTTTTGTAATCTTCACAGAAGGAAATTCTAGCAAATTTTATTACCAAACTTCTGGTAAAGGAGCAGATCAGATCTTTATTGTCTACATATACTATGATGACAGTCGTAGAATCACCTTGCCATGGAAACTTTAATGACAGTTTAGGTCTCAACAGAATGTGGAATCCAAGAGAAGACTTAAGGATTCCTACCTCAAGCTCATTGTCTTCAAATAGCAGAATGGAGAATTACTTGTCAAAGGTTAGTTATAATATCTCTTTTCCTTTGGTTTTCAGATTTCTAGTATAATTATTGTATTTTTCTGTTAACAGATCAGGGCAGATCCAGGAGCGCATTAGAGATCTTATAAACCGAGACCTCGCACCTTTGAGAAAGGGCTACTAAGGGTTGGCTCTGCTGGAGTGTCACATGGTCTTCATTCTCTTGGCTCTGCCCTTTCCTGGGACCTCTGGCTTCTATCTTCATTCTCCTTTTTGGGTCTTGCTTTCTGAATCTTCTCAGTTTATTTCCTCCCACCTAGAAACCATCAGACTTTAAATGGTCTTGTGGTGGCGATGTAAACCTCTTTATTTCCCTCCAGGACAACCAAGTCCCTACATGTCTCATCTGGACACTGTGGGTCAGACCTTCCAAGAGACAACAAAAATCATTGAAACCTCATCATGACAGCAAGCAAGGAGGAAGGACCCTGAAGACCCATGATGGCCCCTTTCAGCAGGAAGTAGCTACAGAGAATGATCTCTGCCCCATCTACCAAAAGATTTCTGGGTCCCAACTCCTTGAGGAAAAAATGCAAGAGTAGACAATCAGATATGGGCAGATAGAAGGGGGAGGTATCCATGTTGGAAAGAAGCCCCTAGAACATGTCTTAGGGTGCCCAGTACTCACTCCATGGTCGAACTGTCAGAAGGTTGTTAACTAGATCCTCATAAGGAAGGAAAAGGGCAAAAGGGAATTCCTGAGAGCTGAGCAGGCACAATGGGTACAAAATTGACTGCTCTACTTTCCTGGGGTGGCAGTAATAAGCATTGCCACCATTAGATAGGATTCGTATTGATCACTGGTTTCCATGTATGTGCATTAAGCACAGTAAAGGAAGATCTCCCAACCTTTGGTGAGAACTGAGTAAAGAAAGAACTGAGGCAACAGAAGATCACAGTGCACAATGTCATGGGGGTGTTTCCAGCAGGGTCAGCCCACTCCTCTCCTGGAGTGTACTTGTATTTTCCCAATAAAACTTTTACTTGGTTTACAAATTGGTCTTTTGGGTAAATTCTTTCTTCCAAGAAGACAACCATGGATTGCCCAGATTGGTAACTATGTGATTTCACTCATAGTAAGAGTCTATTTCTGGGGATTTCGAAGTGAATTCAATAATGACAAGGTGTATCAATGATAGAGTTGGTAAGAAAAAAAAACAGTTTAACAATGCTTGAGTTACTAAGAAATTTGTCTAGGGTTTGACTTTTTCAACTGGGGGAAAATTACAAAAGCCAGGTACAGTGGTGCACAACTGTAGTCTCAACTGCTCCAGAGGTTGAGGCAGGAAGATCCCTTGAGCCCAGGAATTCAAGGCTGTAGTGTGAAATATGGTGTCAGCGAATAGCCACTGCACTCTCTCACTTCAGCCTGGGCAACATAGCATGACCCTGTCTCTTGAAAAGATTATAACAATTACAAAACATTTGTTTCAACAAAAATAAATGGTAACATTTTTGTGTCTTATTGTTTTAAAAATTCAGTCAATGAACTTTAACTTACAGTTTTGATGATCTTAAGTGTTTTTATGATCTTAACACCCGGAAAAGTAATATAGGTCCATGCTAAGTGAGGCCTCAACCTTTTATCTTTACCTGGGTTCATGCCCTCGCATAACATAGAAGAGCAAATCTAATGTTTTTAAGAAAACATTGCAGCAGATAACTTAAAAAAGAGAACAAATTAAGTGGATGTTTTGATACGTAAATTACAAACTCATAGCTAGCTGATATAAAAAAAAATCATACTGCATTATTTATCTGAATGCACTCATATCTATGTGTCCCTGAAATGTTCGCATGCCTCCCTTGAGACTTCTTTGTTTTTTTCTCCTTATATGTGTAAAATATACAATTCAGTGGCATCAAGTAAAGTGACAGAGCATATGATATTTGGTTTTCCATTTCTGAGTTACTTGACTTATTATAATGACCTCCAGCTCCATCCAAGTAGCTGAAACAGATATTATTTCATTTATTTTTATGGCTGAGTAGTATCCCATGATACCATATACACCACAATCTCTGTATCCACTCATGAGTTGATGGGCACTTAGGTTGGTTCCATATCTTTGCAATTGCAAATTTTACTATAAACAGGCATTTGCATGTGTCTTTGTGTCTTTTTTATATAACTTACTACTTCTTTTCCTTTGGGTAGATACCCAGTAATGGGATTGCTGGATAAAATCATAGTTCTACTTTTAGTTCTTTAAGGACTCTTTATGCTGTTTTCCATACTGGTTGTATTAATTTACTTTCCTACCAGTAGTGTAAAAAGTGTTTCCTCTTCACCATATTCAAGCCAATATTGTTTTTCAACTTTTTAATTATGGCAGTTCTTGCAGGAGTATGGTGGTATCTCATTGTGGTTTTAATTTGCATTTCCTTGATGATGAGTGATGTTAGTGCCCTTTAAATAGAGACTTCAGTAGTTTCTTTGTTTCATTCTCCATTTGAGGCCACAACAAGACAGCTAAAATTTTATTTTATTTTGAGATGAAGTCTCACTCTTGCCCAGGCTGGAGTGCCACGGTATGACCTTTGCTCACTGCAACCTCTGCCTCTCAGGTTCAACCAGTTCTCCCGTCTCAGCCTCCTGAGTAACTGGGACTACAGGTGCCTGCTACCATGCTTGGTTAATTTTTGTATTTTTAGTAGAGACAGGGTTTCACCATGTTGGTCAGGCTGGTTTCCAGCTCCTGACCTCAGGCGATCCACCCACCTCAGCCTCCCAAAGTGCTGGGATTACAGGCATGTGAGCCACTGCTCCCAGACAAGGCCACAAGAAGACATCTATGTATGAACCCTCACCAGACACCAACTTTTTTGGTGAGTTGATGTTAAATTTCCATCCTCCAGAAACTCTAATAATGTCTGTTGTTTGTAACTTACCCAGTTTATGACATTTTGTTATAGCAGCCTGAATGGGCTAAAACGCTATGTGTGTAAATTACTTTCTTAGCACTGTGTTTGCTCTAATCTATAAGTTTTTGGTATGTTTCTTTATTTTATCAAGATAATTTCTAGCTTCCCTTGTGATTTCTTTTTTGATTCATTGGCTAGTTAAGACCATGTTATTTAATTAATTTATTTATTTATTTATTTATTTTTGTGAGAGGGTCTTTCTCTGTCACCCAGGCTGGAGGACAGTGGTGCAATCTCTGCTTGCCAAAACCTCCCTCTGACTCCCAGGTTCAAGTGACTTTCTTTCTTTATCCTCCCAAGTAGCTGTGATTACAGTTGCCTGCTACCATGCACAGCTAATTTTTGTATTTTTAGTATAAACATAGTTTTGCCATGTTGGCCAGACTGGTCCCAAACTCCTGACCTCAGGTGATCCACCCACCTTGACTTCCCAAATTGCTGAGATTACAGGTGTGAGTTACCACATCTGTCTAATTTTTAAAACATTGGAAAAATTTGTGATTTTTAAAAAGTTCTTCTTCTGTTAATTTCATGTTATTAGATATAATGCTTTGTTTACTTTCTGTCTTTTAAAGTTGATTAATTCTCTTCTGGCCTAATATATTGTCCATCCTTGATAATGTTCCATGTGCACTTGAGAAAAACGTGTTCTTCTGCTGTTGGATGGAGTGTTCTGTGGGTGTCTGCTAGGTCCAATTGGCTTATGGTGTTGTTTCATTTCTTTATTTTCTTAGTGATCTTCAGTCTAGTTTTTCTACTCATTTTTAAAAGTGGCATATTAGGGCTGGGTGTGTTGGCTCATGCCTGTAATCCTAGCAGTTTGGGAGGCCAAGGTGGGCAATCACCTGAGGTCAGGAGTTTGAGAACAGCCTAGCCAACAAAGTGAAACCCTATCTTTACTAAAAATAAAACAAAAATAGCCAGGAATGGTGTCAGGTGCCTGTAATCCCAGCTACGTGGGAGGCTGAGGCAGGAGAATCACATTCAGCCCCGATGACAGAGTGAGACTCTGTCTCAAAAAAAAAAAAAGTGGGATACCAAAGTCTGCAACTATTTTTGTAGAACTCTGTATTTCTTCCTTAAATGTTGTCAGTTTACTTTATATATTTTAGGGTTGGGAAGTTTATTGCATATTTGTTTATGCTTATTATGCTTCCTTGGTGAATTGGCCCTCCTGTTAATACATAATACCCTTCTTTATCCTTAGCAGTTGTTTTTGGCATAAAGTTTATTTTGTCTGATATTATTATAACAATCCAAGCTCTCTTTTGGCTACTATTTGTGGGGAATATATTTTCCATCCTTTAACTTTAAACCTATTTGTGTCTTTAAATAAAATGAGTCTCTTGTAGACAGTGTATATTTGGGTCATGCTTTATTATTCATTTAGCCAATTCCTGCCTTTGGATTAGAGTTTATTCCACTTGCATTTAATTTTTGACAAGGAAGGACTTCTGCCATTTTGTGATTTGCCTTTTGTATGGCTTAATATTTTCTGATCCTCATTTCCTTTATAAGTGCCTTCTTTAGTGTTTAGTTTTTTTTTTTTTGTAGCGACACATTTTGTTCCCCTCTGATTTGCTTTTGTTTATATTTTATAGATATTTTCTTCATAGTTACTACGAATATTACATACAACATCCAAAGGTTGTAATGATCTAATTTGAATTAGTATATACTTTAGTTGCATATAAAAACTCAGCCTGAGCAACATGGTGAAACATCATTTCTACTAAAAAAAAAAAACAAAAATTAGCTGGGTGTGGTGGTGTGTGCCTGTAATCCCAGCTACTCAGAAGGCTCAGGCAGAAGAATCACTTGAACCCAGGAGGTGGAGGTTGCAGTGAAGCAAGATCTCACCACTGCACTCCATCCTGGCAACAGAGCAAGACTCCATCTAAAAAAAAAAGGTGAGAGAGATACAAGATGGCCGCATAGCAGCAGCTTAGGATTGTAGCTAGCAGTGAAAGTGCAGAGAGTGAGTGGATGCCACAATTGCAGATTAATTTTTGATGCTCACAAACTGGGAGATTCCCGGCGAAGGAGCCACACAGGTCACCAGCACGATTCTTTTGGTCAGCGCGACTATTTTGCCAGTGCCCCAGCGCGGTGCTTCTTGGTGCTGAGTATACGGGACTGGGTGCCCTTTTAGTCAGGCTCTGCTGGTCCCATCCCCACAAGGAGAACAGCAATTGGAAGCACTGAGGACTGAGAGCAAGCATAGCTGAACCTGTGAAGCACAGCAAGCACAGCTGAACCCGGGAAGGTCCAGCTCTATGGGGAAGGGGTGCCCACCGGAGGAAAACTAAGAAACAGAAAAAACTTCATAACCAACAAGCCGGACGTCCACTCAGAGATCCAATCTGAAAGTCGACAATTACAAAGACGACAGGTGGATAAATCCACAAGAATGGGAAGAAACCAGTGCAAAAAGGCTGAGAACACCCGAAATCAGAATGCCTCTCCTCCTACAGGGGATCACAGCTCCTCATCAGCAAGAGAACAAGGCTTGACAGAGGATGAGTGTGATGAATTCACAGAATCAGTCTTCAGAAGATGGATAATAAGAAACTTCTGTGAGCTAAAAGAACATGTTCTAACCAATGCAAAGAAACTAAGAACCTTGAAAGAAGATTGAATGAAATGCTAACAAGAATGGACAACTTAGAGAGGAATATAAGTGAATTGATGGAGCTGAAAAACACAACAGGAGAACTTCACAAAGCATGCACAAGTTTCCACAGCTGAATTGACCAAGCAGAAGAAAGGATATCAGAGGTTGAAGACCAACACAATAAAATAAAACAGAAAGGCAAGATGACAGAAAAAAGGGTAAAAAGGAATGAACCAAATCTCCAAGAAATATGGGACTATGTGAAAAGACCTAATCTACATTTGATAGGTGTACCTGAATATGACAAAGAGAATGAATCCAAGCTGGAAAATACTCTTCAGGATATTATCCAGGAAAACTTCCCCAACCTAGCAAGGCAGGCCAGTATTCAAGTCCAGGAAATACAGAGAACACCACAAAGATATTCCTCAAGAAGAGCAACCCCAAGGCACATAATCGTCTGATTCACCAGGGTTGAAATGAAGGAGAAAATGCTAAAGGCAGCCAGAGAGAAGGTTCGGGTTACCCACAAAGGGAAGCCCATCAGACTCACAGCAGATCTCTCAGCAGAAACCCTACAAGGCAGAAGAGAGTGGGGGCCAACATTCAACATCCTTAAAGAAAAGAACTTTCAACCTAGAATTTCATATCCGGCCAAACTAAGCTTCATAAGTGAAGGCAAAATAAAATTTTTTGTGAACAAACAAGTACTCAGAGATTACATCACCACCAGGCCTGCTTTACAAGAGCTTCTAAAAGAAGCACTATGCATGGATGGGAACAACCAGTATCAGCGATTCCAAAAACATACCAAAAAGTAAAAAGCAAAACCATAATGAAGAATCTACATCAACTAATGGGCAAAACAGCCAGCTAACATTATCAGAAGCTGCAATTTTCATCTCTGATAAAACAGACTTTAAAACAACAAAGAACACAAGAAACAAAGAGGTACATTACATGGTGGTGAAAGGATCAATGGAACAAGAAGAGCTAACGATCCTAAATATATACGCACCCATTACAGGAGCACCCAGATACATAGGGCAAGTTCTTAATGACTTACAAAGAGACTTAGACTCCCACACAATAATAGTGGGAGACTTTAATATTACACTGTCCATATTAGACAGATCAACGAGATAGAAAATTAACAAGGATATCCAGGACTTGAACTCAGACCTGGAACAACTAGACTTAAATATTTACAGAACTCTCCTCCCCAAATCCACAAAACATACATTTTTCTCAATATCATATTATACCTATTGTAAAAGTGACCACATAATTGGAAGTAAATCACTCCTTAGCAACTGCATAGCATTTCACAGGTTTAAATAAAATATTGGTTGTCTGCTTATTTGTTATTTTCATCCCCTATTCCTTCCTGTCTCCATTGTTAAGCACAATTATTGGCCTAAAAGAGGTTTTTAATACCCATTTTTAGACTGCATTCTAGCCTGGGCAGTAAAACAAAAATTCCATTCTCTCTCCCTCTTTCTTTCTCTCTTTCATTCTTTTTTTTCTTTCTTTTGCTGTTTCTTTCTTTCTCCTTTTCTCTCTTTTTCTAAAAAAAAAAAAAAAAAGCTGTATTTCTGTTTTCCATTTATTGATATAATCTTGTGCCTGGCAACTCAGTTCACAAAGGCAATTAT